>APFE030024765.1:25327-40776 GCA_000404065.3 Pinus taeda
GTGTGCTAATTAGGGTTTGGTTGTGCAACTGGGATGGAGAAGGAAGGAAAGCGTTGGACAGGTTGGGGAGGCTAGGTGAGGTCCCTATGGACCCTTAGCATCCATCCACAGAGGTTTTCCACATTCAGAAGCTCAGCAACCGAGTGAATGGCCTCCTTCAGGATGTCTGCAGGGGATCCTACAGGATACTCAGAGGTTTCTACAGGATGTCTATAAACTGCTACAGGATGACCTACCGTGAAGGTTTGAAGTGATGGAGGAGTGATGGAATGGTAGGAAGAGATATGTGAGGTAAGGATAAGCCTGGTGATGGCTCAGAAGTGGAGGAATGAGATGGGAAATGGGTGGAGGGAGTATGTTGAAGGTAAAGGGTTATGTCAATGAAAGGTTAAGAAATGAAGTTACATGAGGAGTGGAAGACTTTGGGAGAGGACAAAACGAAGTGAAGGTCGAGGAGATATGTTTGCATGTGTGATCAAGATGGAGGAGATGGTAATGGAACGAGAAAGAGGAGTGTAAATGAAACAAATGATTATGACTGTCACCAAACCGAAAATGCATCAACCTAACTTACTTATGCCATGAATTCAATGAACAGCAATCCAAAATGCGAGGAGAAATATGTATGAGGCTGTGATGAAAGTATGTGTGCAGGTGTGAATGACAAGGAAGCATCTAATCAAAACTGTGACTGTATTGCAGCAATCATCAAGTAAAGTAATGCGTGTTTTTGGTGGCTAGTTATGGACTGCACCCCAATCTTCAAGAGAGATGGCAGCGAGCCTTAACAACCGTTTTGCTGGAGCTCCAATTGATGGTATCTATCCTCTGCTACCCTAAGCAAGTGGAAACAACTGTACCATAAGCAAAATCTATCCTACTCATAAGAAAACCAAATCACCAAACTGTAATTCGAATTGCATGTGCAAAAGAAAACTTAAAGTGCTGGAAATGAAATGGAAACAACACTACAGCAGAGGGGATCTATGGCTCTCAGGTTGGGCCCTAACCTGAGAGCTATAGTCTCCTTAAGAAACTCAAAACTAGATTACAAACTACCTTCTTTATTCATAATCTGATGTCATGCCAAATTGGCTTACAAAAAGGAACGAAAACTGAACTATGCTCCAAAATTACAATAGCAATACGAGAGTTTCAACAAACTATCTAAGGCTAAGGCCTTCATACTTATACAAAAACGATGATCCACCAAGTGCCCTTGATTTTAGGAGCTCGGCTGTCCAACTAGAGTCTAACTACGGATCCTATAGGGCAGTCATAACTACTGTTCCTGTAGAACAGTTTATGACTGCTGTTCCTGTAGGACAGCTGGCTGCTTCTTAAGCTCGGAGGGGAGATGGATTGGAGCTCGAAGTTCTTGGTGGGAATCACGAGGAATGTCCCAAGACCTTGGACATCTCTCCACAAAATCAGCAGTGCCACCTCATTGTCTCCTTATCCCCTTTTCGTTGTCTCTTGCTCCCTTTTTAATGCCAAAACCTGGAATCATAATGCATTAGTCACGTATATAAAGTGTCTAACCTTCTTCCTACAAACAACATGAATAAACTAAGAAATGCATGCATAAGAAAATAAAAATGAATGGTTTGAGCAAGTAAAATAGGCCAAAATGAGCCCAAATTGTACCAAAATTGGGGCTCATCATAGATGTAGGCACTACAATATTCGTTTAAATCCACACAAATATGTTTTTTGCGTACAATCCAATCAGCTACTAGAATTTTTTGTTTCACAATAAGGCATTCGTGACAATCCTCTTAAGGTAGAGGCAATCCTACACTTGCATGCTCCTTCTAATATTCGTCAACTCTAGAGTTTGCAAGGGAAAGAAAATTTTTTATGTAGATTCATCCATAACTATGCCAAATTGACCAAAGGTTTTACCTGACTTTTTAAAAAGGGAATTTCTTTTATTTTGGATGATGTTGCTAAAAAATATTTTGATGCATTGAAATATGCATTGACCCATGCACCGTTATGCATCTATCTAATTATCAATAGGATTAATTTCTATATTTACCTGCATCATATGCCACCATTGGCATGGTATTAATTCAGGAAGACGAATATAACAATGATCATGTGATCTATTACCTAAGTAAAAATCCCACCAAAATTGAGATCAAGTATGCACATGTGGAGAAATTAGTTTTGGCAGTCGTTCAAGTTGTTCACATTTTTGTCACTATATAATCTTGTGAAAAACAATAGTCATTTCATATTGCAACCCTATGATGTATATTCTTACCAAACAATTTCTAGGGAGAAAGTATTCCAAATGGATAGTTATCTTACAAGAATTTTATTTGGAGTTTGAAAGATCTAAATCGAAGAAATCATTAGTTTTCACTGAATTATTACGTAACTTTCCCTATACTGACACGAAAACAATGGTAAATATTCTCTAGCAGATGAATCTCTCTTTTTGATCAGTATATCTAATCCTTGGTATGGAGATATCATTGTTAGAAATAATACTCAGGGGGGGTGGGGGGCGTGGGGGGTGAGTTAGTATTAGTCAAGTTAATAATCTTTTTCTTTTCATACTCAATTTTATATATGCTACTTCCATGTGGGCAACCCATGTGTACATGCAACTTTGTTTAAGGAAACAAGCATATATCCAGCAAACTAATGATTCAGTTAATTCATCATATGTTGATCTTCAGTCTATGCATCAGTACTTTAGTAAACATTAAACAGTAACCATATGTAGTTAATAACAAAGTAAACCATCACACATAAGCAACACACATGAACGCCAAGATTTAAGGTGGAAACCCAATGTGGGTGAAAACCACCTGATGTTGTCATCTCTCTCTTCTTTTAATAATAAGAAAATATGTTTACAACATTGTATTGGTGTAGACTCATACCAGTACAGAGGCTTCTACCTGCAGAAGGCTACAACCTTCTCTTTTTCTCCATCTTCTACTGGAAGGGAGCTACAACCCCCTAGCTCTTGTACTAGCCGATATGTTTACTAGCACGTAAGCACCGACCTACAGAAGGCTACATCCTTCTTTCTTCCTCCAGGGAACATGTTTCATAAATTTTCATACTGGATACTCCTGCAATTCAACACCATAATATGAAGGCCATGTTTCATCCAATTTTCTTATTGGACCCATCAACAACATTGAAGCTCAAAATCAATCACCATTGTAATACAACCATCAAATACATCTGCATCAACTAATCACTGAAACTCAATTCTCACTTTATGAATCAACCACAGCTGAATCAATCAATCCATGAATCTCTGACACAACTAAATCAAACATTCATTCATACTTAATCAACTTCAACAAATCAACTCGAACAGAGAGATCACTATAACCAGTACACAGATTTGTACCCAAAACATTGCATCATCATTCAGAACCTATTGTAACCTCAAAACCATACATCAGAGTGTATATGAAACTTGGAAGATTCGAACCAGCATGTATATGCAACTTCATCAAAGTGAACCAACGTATATATCTTCAAATACTTACTTATAACTTTGATGCACTTCCCGACTTCAGACATACTCAGATCATCACATATAAAGGATAATACATGTGTTAACAACCAAATCTAGCCCATCATATCACATAATGATAAGTCATTGTGATCATGATCCATCACCATCATCACTGAAGCAAATCACTATCAATCTGAACACTATTACTAGAATGCGGTCACACGAACATCAAGCAAAACCCAGAACTCTGCATCAACAAGAAGAATCAATTGGAAATTCAAACATCATAGTTCACAAGGTATACACTACTTCGATGTGTCAAACAAGCGTGCATACGTGCTTTTACCAAAGTCAACCAGCATATACATCTGTAAATATTCATGCAGCTATTCCAGACTTTATTATACCTAGATCATAATATTTACAGAATAACCCATGCGTCTGTTAGAGTCGGTCTTGTCAGTCCTCCGTCAGAGATCAAAAATTTTTCTGCATTTCATTTTTAGGAGTCTCGCTCCATTCACTTAGCTACATTCTGCTAGGGGCATGCCATAATCTGACGGAAAAGGTCATGTTAGTCATTTCCCCTCATGTCTGGCACCTGCTGGCTTAGGTCTTTTGTCAATGTTCACTAAAGTCCATGACAGTCAATGTTCGATCTTTTAGTGGACAAGAGTCATTTCAGTCATTAGGTCTAGGGATTAGTCAATTTGGTCTTTAACCATTTCCAATAAAGCCATGCAGACCAAAGGGAGTCCCTTACAAAGTTGTGATTCAAAGATTTTCATCGTCATGTTGACAGATTACGACTGTTCTTCAAAACTCTGTTTTGAAGAAAAGTCAAACAATGTATCATTTGTGATAATTTTCAAAAAATTCTCCAGTTGATCTCTTCAAGCGCAGTCATGGTTTCCTTGGCTAAATGCCATGTCATACAACCCCTGCAAAAAGTGCCAAAACAAGACATTAGAAAAGTGGGTTTTGAAGAAAGAAAAAATTAAACTCATGACTCCAAATGCCTTTATATAGAAGTCTCCATAAGTAACAAATTCATTGTGCACACCAAGGTTATAGAGAAAACATAGAAAAGTGTTTGAGAGTGCAAGCACGCATTTGGTGTAAGTTTGGAGGTGTTTTCCAGAGCGTGGCGCACACACAGAGGGGCGCGGCACACATAGAGAGCGCGGCGCATAGAGCGCGACCCCCCAGTGGTGGAAATACACAGGTGCAACTCACATACAGAGCGCGGCGCACTGGGTTTGTTGCGCGGCGCACACCCACAAAGGCCCGAATTTGTGCCAAATTTGCATCAAATCGACTTTGAATCCCTTCCAATTGATAGGTAGGGTCGACATCTTGGATTGTTCATATATTTTTGTGAAGGTTATGGTGGTTCATGGCTATTTATAGTTGCAACAAAAACTCATAAACCCTACCACTTGAAATCATAAAAAACCATTGTTGCTAGGGTTGCAAACTTGTTGTGTTGATGCCAAGGCTCCTCTTTCACCTCTCATTTTTCCCCTTCTTTCCATTGTGCCCTTCCCCCCTATCCAATTTTCCCCATTTTCCCTACCCTAAAACATTGCTAAACCCCTAATCCCATCATATTATTCTCCTTCCTAACACTCCCTTTTTGCATTTTTCCCCTTGGTGGCAAAGATCACAACAACACCTAGTTGCATACCATCATCAAAGGGCAGTCCAAGCACAGTACACATACAGCAGTCATGGCATCTAAGCATTCATCGGAGTATGAGATGGAAACACAAAGTGATTCATCCTCGAAAGAACAGGCTCCCCGGAGACATCACAAAAGTGGCAAACATGTTAGGGATGAGCCAACTACCCTCACAGAATTGCAGGCCTGCCCTCTTGCTATGTCATGTTTCCAACATTTGTCATGTTTGGAGTTTTGTCAAAAGGTGGCTAGTGTTCGATTTCATCATGAGTTGGCCCGTCTTTTTGTGCTTCACCTACATGGAGATCACTCTATCTTGGTCAGGGTCACCTTCACACTGACACCCGAAACTGTCTCATTAGCAGCCGGCATACTGAATGTTGGAGAACAGTGGCACAAGAAACAAAAGGTTGATCAGAGCATTATGAGCCTTACATTAAGTCCAGTTTCTTGAGGCAGCTCCAAAGAGTCTTTCCATTCCGATATTTGAAATATGAATATGCTCCACTCATGAAATATTTCAGCTGTGACGGGAGGTTCTCTCATCTGTATGCCTATCACATCAGGTTGCTCATGCACTTTACTAGGGTACGGATGATGAACATCCCATATTTCATTTGCAGGAACATAGAGAGGATGAACACCTTCATGTAGCACAAGACCCCTTAGCAGCAACTTAACAGTGTTTATCACTTTGCTCTTATTAATATTTTGGTGGATCATCAGCTGGGATTACAGGGCATTACTTGGGATGACTTCATCTCCCGTGACCTCTTCAGCACTTCACAGGTATTATCAAAGGTTGATCATGAGACAGGTGGTCCTTCTCATTAGTATGAGCACCATGAGACCACTGTTATGCTATTATTCATCACCTATCAAAGACACAGTAGACATTTGTTTGCAGCAGCAAAGCGAGTGTTATCTCCACCCTGGGTGGAAGGGGCCTCACTTCCGACATCGGCAACACAGGCACAGGACAAGGGCAAGAGGCCCATGCATGACGAGGGGCCATCAGGTGAAAAAGAGGCTGACTTCATCCTCATTCATGATGATGATGCAGATGTGGAGAGTGCCAAACTTAGGAGGACCATCCAGGAGCAGAAAATGGAGATCCAAGACTTGTCACTCAATTTGGAGAGGGCTAAGTGGATTATTAGGTATTTGGAGCAGAGGAACAAATAGCTTGAGGACCAGCATGAGATTATGGAGCTTCAAAACATCCGTGAGAATCGCCAAGCTGCCCAGCATAGGAGGATTGAGCTCACTCCATTAGGGCAAGAGATTAACAATGACCGTGAGTCTTGGCTCGAGCGGATCAACATCCACCTAGAGAGACTGCTAGAGAAGGCCGACAAGGACAAAACCATATTGAGGTGGATGGTCTATCACTATAGGGCACGGAACATGAGTTCAAAGGCTCGGATAAGGAGTTTGAAGGCAAAATTGAGCAAACCGACAAAGAGGCAAAAGAGGCAAAAAGAGAAAGATCGGCTTCAAATCTTGGTTGAAGCCTCTGTAGCCTAGCATAGCACCTCATAGAGGATCTCTAGCCCAAATTTCAAGAAATTTGGGGCAATTTTGGTCACATGACAAATTTTTGGTCACAACACAGGGTTTTTCTCCCTGTGCGTCGCGCCACTGGCGCGACGCTTAGGATTGGGGGCTCCAAATCACAAATGGCTTGCATTTTTGGATTCAGAACGAAAAATCATGCCTGCTGGTGCATGGACAAGAAATTTGGGCATGATTTGAGTCTCCAGGAGGTCAAAAACACTCAAAAAATGACCTCTCTGCCCCTATTTTGACACACAGGAAGCAGTCTTGGGAGAATGAAGTTTTGGAGGGGCAAATGAGCACCACATTCAGAAATTCCACTTGGGTTGGAAAGTAGGCAGGCCAAGCTTTCCAACAAGCACACTTGGGTGCAAGTTGGACTCCTGAAGGTACCTCAAAACAACCTTCAAAGTGGTGCGGTGCATATAGATTTGGGCGCGACGCATATAGAGAAAAAGGCCAAAATCACTTCCGCTTCGCGACATTTCGATTCACGACTTTCTCCAAGTGGGCCCGCTCATTTACACTACACTTTTTTTGGCACCTAAGGCAAAATTTAAAGTATTTCCACTAAGGGTTGGCTTCTATCCAATTGGCAAAGGAAGGCGAGCAGTCACCCAAGCCATTTGTCATTTTTGTAACGCTGCACCTGTAACTAATGGTTGGCTTTCCACTTCCACTTTGTAATGATTCAAAAAACTCCCCAACTCTTGCTCATTCTATTTCCTCATGGCATAGTATATTTATTGTATGCAAACCATTTGCAATGGGTTGGTTGTAATTTCTGGGAGACTGTGGGAGAGAAACTCAGTTCTTCGTTGTATATTTTGACAGAGAATTAATGAAAGGCAGCAGCTCTGGTTCATGAGATTCATGTGGTGTGAGTGTAGTAAACGTGTTCTCTTTATGTTTCATATGTATTTCGTTATGTTTCACAGTTCATTCATATTCATTTCTAGTGAAATTTTTTAAGTAAGATAAGGTAGAATTCATGTTTAATGCTCTGCTTGTGGGAAAGTTTCACGTTCTATGTTCTTCTTCTGTTGAAAAGGATTCATGTGTTTATGCCCTTTTCACCCTTTTAAACAATCTTTCCATTCCGCATTATTTCAAAACCAATTTCTAGACTTTCCGCCTCTCTTGCCTCACGAAGTAATCTGTGCCTTTGTGTTAAATTCTCTGCTCATTGTTGTTTGTTGGTCCCATACATCCTAGAAACTCAGTCATTTATAAAAAATTGCTTCTTGTATCCGTATTTATTTACTAGCCTAAAATCAATATTCATTGTAAGTCATCTCAGACCATATTGCTTATTTATTCACTGAGCGTGACACGGAGAGAGCCCTCTCCTGTTCTGGTAGGGCTAGCTACCAGATTGAGCGTGGTTTGTGGTTACCCTGAATTTTGCCTTCCTTCAGCCTAAGCAGATTTAGGTGCTAATTAGGAGGAAGGGCCCTCCTCTTTAGCAGGGATAGCAATGTTAATAAGATATTTGTTTTTTATGCGTTAGTGTGGATTTCTTATTACTGTTGCACATGTTTCATTGTGGGATAGATACACTTCTACTTTTAGATTTATGGTGTGTTGTTACACATGTTAATCAATTCTATTCTATTCAATTGTTTTTATATCTTTAGCTGATAGTGTATGGTGCACCTATCTTTAATATGAAGTTCTTATGAAGTGTGGATTCTTTCCTTGCCGAGTGTGTTTCATTCTTGCAGTGTGCCTTTTAATTCCCGCAAGCATGTATTTCCATTCTGCAAGAGTTCTTTAATTTCTGCAAGTGTGTTCAATGACATCTTTTCTATTTTACCTAGTTGTTACATGTATCAACACAAATAGTGCAAATGTCATTGAAATAAAAAGACCTACCCTGGTTGATAAGATTGTGGTTTAGTTACTTTAGGAGTGATAAAACCTCACAAACATAGACAATGAAGTATGACAATATTCCCACCTCATATTATCAAAAATTAAGGCTTTAAAGGGGGGTATAATTCTTTGGTTGAATTGAAGGAGGCATGTGACAAAATACTACTAGCTTCACAAGGAGATAAATAAGTGAAATATATTTTGAACAGTTAAATTATAAACGAATTTAAGGTTTATGGATTTTAAAATAATTATAATTATTTGTTTTTTAACAGTAAGGAGTACATTCCATTAGGCACAATCTGTAACTTCATAGAAACGGTTGCCACTATTCTACCTAGTAGAACCAATATTTCATAAATACCACAAGGGCCTTATATCTCCTAAGACTTGAACCCACGCTACTTGGGACACAAATTGTGGACCATACCACTTGAGCTAAGTTCCTTTGACTCAAATAATTATAATTTTTATTGTAAGTGCATGAAGATGTTGTTATGGATGATATGTTTATTACTAAGGTTGTTTTTGGTGATTAGTGAGAGGTTGACCATACCACCATGTATTTACATTGGGTACTATTCACAATACTAAATTGGATGTTTCATCATTTTTTTGTATTTTTTATGTTCTTATAATATGAACAATATGACTTATAAGTGGTTTACTTTTATTATAGATGTGGGTCCTACTCAACCATGTGCATAGAGGCATCCTTTTCATTCTCAATAACAATGTATATTTAGAGAGCAATAACATCAACATAATATTAGTACTTTTGGTGATATTTTATTTTGTATTTGATTGGTATATAATGTTATTTTAATTTTCATATGAGCTTTTTCCTTCTCATGGTTGGCCATTACTAGAAAATCAAGAATAATTAAACTCAAGAACCTTTCAAGTAGTAAGGGAAATTCCACACCCTGAGCCAATTAATGGCTTATAATTGGATTTTCATTGAATTCTTATATTTTTTTTCTCATATGCATATCGAATCATATGGTAATCAATCTTTGTGGTTTCCATTGCAAGTGAATTTTGATAAAATAATGGGTTATGAGATGAGTAAAAAATAGTACAAAGTAGCGTTATATAATGTGTTCAATAAGCTTGACAAGAAGATTAGCATAACTATTGGGATGGGATCCCCAGGGGTAGAATTGAATAAACTAGTCAATTTTTGTAAAGAATTTTGTAAGAGATGTAAAGTCTCCACAAAATGTGGATGCGGAGCACGCAGATAGATAGAGTCAAAGGGGCTTTAGCCCCTTGTTTTTGGTAGGCTTTGAAGACTCACCCATGAGTCAGGGGCCATGGTATTGTATTAGAAAAGCTATAAATAATTGAGTCTTAGTGAGCCTTAGAGATAACTTTGAATAGAGATTGGAGTACATTGAAGAGTTTTTGTTGTCTTAAGCAAGGGCTAAGGCAGGAAGGCTCTACTTCCCGCGCTTAGGTAGATAAAGGGAGGCTCCTGCAGCTGAGTGCACAGGAGGCCTGGATAGAGTCCGTAGCTGAGTGTGCAAACCCCTACAATTGTGTGCGCAGGGTAAGAAGAGTCTTTAATCGGTGAATTGAAGATCAATAAAGACAACTTTTTGAAGAATTGTTGAGTGTTTCCATTGTATCTGTTTATGTTATATGTTGTCGATTAATGATATGTTTTATGAAATAATGATTAAATGTTACACAAATTCACTAAATTTGTCTTAATAAGGTATGAAATGAATGCTTAGCCACTTCCGTGAAGTTACAGGCCATTTCTCTTATGTTTTCTAACGAATTAAGTAGATCTACACAAAATCTGATCTAGGGTTGCTTGTTGATGTGCGAAATTAGGTAAATTGACCATTGAAGCTCCATAAGGACTGATCGTGGACCTTCACCAAGATCCGAACGCAGCTTTAACTTAGTTACATAACGAGCCCTAGAATTTTATCAATCTACACAGAGGCATATCTAAGGCGTTGGAAGACATCACACTAGTCTCTGGATTCAAAAACTTGGTTCTTGCATTCCCCAATATTGATTCAAGTGAGACTGGATCCTGCACTACGCAGGTTTTTTCCGAAAGGGCTAGCAATGTATGGTTTCTTTGGTTGGTGCAACTAACTCTGAACTTGGGTCAGGACCCCCTAAGCCAACAAATGGTTCCATTGTCGGGACCGGGATCTTCTTAAAAGAGATGTGTGATATCGCATCATTGGAATCCAACTAAGAAAGAAATTGAAAAGTGGTTAGATCGGAAGATTCACGAGTTTGCAACTCAAGAAAACAGGAATCCATGCATGTCAAAGGAGGATTGGTTGAATAGGTATCTGTATACAGAGGTACATGAAATTTTCTTTAGCACTTTCCCAATTGAATTATATGAGTGGTTACCTACATTGGAAATAGTTAAGGAAGGTGGAAGCTCGAAGATCTTATAGTGTGGACACCAGAATTGGTGTGAAGATTAGAGACAATTGAGAACAAGATCGCGCGGGTTGTCAATCACTAGCTTGATCAATTTTTGGGAGGACTTGTTACTGAATTTGCAGTAGACACATCAGTTAGCTATAGCGAAGCAGAGCGGAAATTCTTCAAAAGACCGCGAGGTAAGTACATCAAGTCATTGAATACTTGGATTAAGATGGTGTTGTGTGAAATGCAGATAATTCCATTACCTTGATGTTCAGAGCTATGCGAAGTGGAAGATTCTTTAGAAATCATGAAGAATCAGGACTAGAGTATAGCCCATTGATTGGACCTCCTTCAAGGGACGATAAAGGGGAAGTGCAGACTACGCCGCGAAGTGTCATTCAGCTAATAACTTAGGGTATTCCTAGAACACATAATCCATCCACTCCACCTCCACCCCCACCTCCACTGTATACACCTTCACCCACACCTCCACCTCCACTGCCACCATTCAACATGGCGAACACAATGAAGATTCTAATCTTCAAGGGCATAGGGAGTAAAGATCCAAAGTAGTTTTGGTTTATTGTGAATGATGTATGGACAGTGGAACAAATCACCAATGATAATATAAAGAAGGCACAATTGGTTACCGCCTTGCAGGATCGTGCGCTAACCTGCTACATTAAGTATTGTGTTGACAATCCTCATGCATCGCTAGCAAAAACTCAGACAGCTTTGAACAAAGAGTTTAGTAAGCCTAAATCTGAGGTGCATTCGGTAATTGAATTTAAGGAGATCCTAATGAGGTTTGAGGAGACACCTTGGGACTCTGATTAGAGGTTGAAGTGCCAGATTAGACAGGCTAACATTCAAATCTCAGATAACCAGCATCGTGACTGGTTTATCGCATCACTTTTGCCCCATTTAAGAATTGCTCCGTCACAGTAGAAGAGAGAAAAGTAGGCAGAATCCTTGGAGATAGCGATGAGGCTGCACACATCACCTATTCAGGATACGAACCTAGGGGTACAACAGATCCACTCACATTTAGCGAGCCTACACCTAGAATTATAGAGTTTGAAGAAAGAAAAGGAGACTAGGCCAAAAGTGCATGCAGAGGTTTCATGCTTGAAGTGCAAGGGCCACGGGCATGATAAATATCATTGTCCAGTATACATGAACTATCTTATAGGGGGATGGCCAACCCCCCTGAAACCAGAAGCCCTATTCGGGCCAAGCACGAGAGCTATGCTATGGTGCACCATTTGTCAAATCATTGGGAAACATGCAACAACTAACTACCACATGCTTCATAAGTTCATTCAGACACCTCAGCATTTGTTCTGTAATTTTTATAAATCTATGCACCACGATGAGCGCCACTGTCGAAGCTATGAGCTGATGATGGAAAGAACCTCTACTTATTGTATGCAAGCAGAAACTCGACCTCCATATCAAGGTGCAGGAGGAGTGCAAGAGTGTTTTTAGGGCCGAGGATGAGGGCAAGGAGGAGGGCCTGGTAGAGGTCGTGGTCAGATTATTTGCTAAAAACTGCAGACAGTCTTGGAACTTCACGCGAGATTTCCCGAATCCTACACACCCTTCATGTCAATACTGCAAATAGTTTGACCATGCCATAGAATAATGTCCGGTGTTAATAGCTAAGATGCAAGAGAATAAAATGTAGCCTATGCAGAATTTACAAATGATGAGGGCTGAGCCCCGCGAGGAGGACCAGAGAATTAATATTGTACTAAGAAGTGGTATAACGACTGGCATAGATAAGGGTAAGCATCCTAAAGAAGATGGATGGGGCCACAAAGCTCCTGAGAAAGAAGTCACCTTTGACCTTAATTGCGATAACGAAACATTCCTCGAGGTAAAGAAGAGCTTCGTTGAGGCTTCCACCTCAGGAATTCAAACACCAAGACCAAGTACGACACAAGAGGTTGATCCTTCTGTACTCACTACATTCTTGGAAACCTGTATGAAGCTATTGCGTGACAGAAAGGTTGTGGAAGGATTGCAAGACTTAATAGACAAGTGCGCCAATAAGAAAAAGACTTCTACGGAGTAGCGTGCAGTTAGAAAGATTGGTAAGCATAAGGCACGAATAGGACATGAGATGTGGCTAACATCACTGATAAGCGATTATGAAATGGACCAGGTCACCTGGATCTAGGGTCCGATGTGAATGTGCTACCAAAATAGACATGGGAAAGGATGGGGAGACCTACGCTGCAGTGGTCTCCAATTCAGCTCAGGATGGCGAATCAACAGAAAATCATCCCATGGGGACAATTATACGGAGTAACGGTTGATATTGAAGGTGCGAGTGCATTAGCAGACTTTGAAGTTATAGAAATTATCGATGACAGTAATCCCTACCCTGTGCTCCTGGGGATCGACTAGGCTATTGAAATGAATGGTGTCTGTTATCACCTAGAACTGCAGTGATATGTACATAATGTTGTCCATAAGATTTTTGTTGTCCAAAAATTAGGTGTCTAATGGTTATGGTCCTATGTCTGCTACTTAGGGATCGAGTTTTATAAAGGTATTTATATGAATCATTTTCAAAAACCATTAGCTATCCTCCATCATGATTATATAAGATATATCTTGTCTTGTATACGTCACTGGGTCTTTTCGCGTTTTTGCAGCGCAATTTTTATTGGCTGATTTTGCAGTGCAATGATGTCTTAGTCCTGTCACCGCATGTCATCAACTAGCCATTTCGTAGCGCATGTTGTTAACTTATAACTGTCTGCGCTACGAAATCGCGGATTCGGGGATTTAAACTGCACTGATTCTTAGAACGTCATGTCTGAGGGATAAGTCAGTATGTTTTTCCGTCCAAATTGTCAGAATGGCGTCCTTTTCAAGCAAGCACAAGCCATTATTTCCCTAATAGGTTCATAACCGCACACCCAAAATCATTCAAATGGTCTGTAATGCCGGTAGGGGTATGATGTTTGTTAATGTTTTATGAATTGGTCCGTTTGCATGATAAGACTGTTAAGTGCAGAGGAGCCCGAATTCATTCTCTATAAGGAACCTGATTGCAAGCGAGCCGACGTTCAAAGTTTGAGTTTGCATTTGGAGCTTGAAGCTGGTAGTGTTTCTCTGCGCAAAGGAGTGCAAATCAAGATGGAGAAGAAGGGGCATCGGTCTGGAAGGTGTCAGAGAACTGAACCGGTGGGATTGGATCTCGCATTGAGAGATGAAGGTGTGAGACAAGCCTTTCAGAATGCTGGTTGCTGGTCTTTTTGTGAAAAGCTACAAGGAGGGCATGCTGAGGTAACAAAAGCATTCGCCTTAAATTTTACTGGTTTAAGTTCTAAAGTAGCTATGCTAGAATTCCCTATATCTTCAGAGGTGATTGCTAGGGTGACTGAAATCCCGAGAGGAGGGCAGGAGTGGTTCAAAAATTTCAAATTTGATATGAACCCCTGCAAGGAATTCCTGAAGGAACCTTATGTTAATGAAGATCTCACAAAGGCCGTGCCAAGGCACTATGTAAAAGAACACTATGCACTCCTCTTAACATGCATACAGAAATATTTAACCTGTGAAGGGAGGTATAACAAGGTCTACTCCTATCATTTCAAACTACTGCTGCATTTTACAGGAAAGGCATTTATAGATCTCCCATTTTACTTGTTTCGTAGTCTTAGTAAGATGTGTGACAAGATTCAATTGAGGAAAGATGAATGTGAGACATCAATGTTTCACCATGGTCTAGTAAAACTGTTAGTGCTGGATAACTTGCAAAGAATGGGTCGGGATTGGGATTCATTTATCTTTATAGCTGGTTTTCAGAGTAAGACAGGCCTCACCCCACTGCCTGTTAGAGAAAGAGAGAGGTTGACTGAAGAACCTACTCTTGCTGAATTAAAAAAGGAAATAAAAGGCAAGAAGAAAACCAAGATTTAGTTGAAGGAATTAATAAAGCCATCAGTTATTAAAGAGACACCGCAATCATCACCAAAGGAGAAAATCAAGCATAAGAAAAATGCACCAGGGTCAAGTGGAGTTGAATAGGTGTCAAGAGTCAGAACCAGAAGTCAGTTAAGTAAAGAAAAAGGCAAATCAATAGCTGTGGAAGAAAGCCCTATATCAAAAGCCAGTTTAAATGATTTGCTTGAGGCAATTGATTTTGAGCAAGCGAAATCGGTGCAGGTTGAGTCAATGCCTATTGACCTAACTCAGTCATCACCTGATAGCACCAAAAAATGAAAGGCCTCAAAAAGGTTAAGGTTTGAGGAACCTGGTAATGAATTTATATTCAAACCACGAAGGCCGGTCACCAGGAGGCAAATTAAAGTAGCTGAGCAGTTGCACAGGGAAGAGGTAGCTGTCAAGGTACCTGCAACAAAAGTAATTGAACAAATGCCTAAAGCAGAGAAGGTAGAGGAAATGAAAAGAAAACCATACACA
>APFE030024765.1:40796-70836 GCA_000404065.3 Pinus taeda
AATGGGAGGCAACCGAGAAAGAAATGGCTAATATGGAGAAAGCTGTAGCAGAAATCGCAGCCATGGAAAAGGAGGTTGCAAAACTTAAAGCTCAGCTAAATAAGTTAGTTGCCAAATAAAATTGCAAATTTTAAAAGTCAGGTGCTACCCCAAGATTTTGTTTTATTTTTCTTAAGTTCATTGGTTTTTGAGGCATGTAAGCACGGCACATAAAATCAAGATAAATTAGGAGTTTTGAAGCCAGAAGCGAAGCTGTTGCAGTCACAAAGAATATTGATAGATTTATCGAAGACTGTGTTTTTGAAAAAGAACAGCAGTTTCGTAGCGCGCTACGAAACTGCTGTAGATGTTGTTTTTTGGAAAAAATAACAAGTCTAATGATGAGGTCAGCAGATTTTGGAGAAAAGGGCTAATGAACATCAAGGAACCAGATGAGGCTATCAGAGCCATTCAAACATTGACAAGTGGCCATCCTTTATAAAGGTAAAAAAATTTGTCTTAAGCTAGAACTTTAATAAAGGTACTTTATTACCTATGGTTAGGGTTTGGCTGAAGATGCATACGAAGAGGTTGGCTTGTACACTTGTCCATTCAACAAGGTTTCCAGCATACCTGGAAAGCTAGTGATGCTCATCAAATTTTGAAGCATTAAACAGCTGGGAACACATGCCTAAACTTTCGAAGGATGATGGGAAACAAAGACCGTGAAAACAGGGGATTATCATTATGATACATGAACTATCAGCACATTCAACATTCAAAGCTAATTTGGTTTCATACATCCTTATCTCAGCAATCATGGCCATAACTAAAGGAGACAGCTGTTGAAGACCTGGAAAGGAATCAGAATACAAGGAGAATAAATTAGAGTTTAAGTTTGATTAGAACTCTTATGTAGTTACAGTGCATGCTTAGTAGATTTAATGAGTCTGTTAAGATAGATAAGGTTAGTAAATGTTAGTCATCGAGCTCCCCTCATGCTGGAGGAGGAAGCTCTAAGTAGTTAGAGTTATGTTGCTATATATAGCTGAATCTTCTATGTAATCAAGGTTGGATATTTATGCAAAAAACAGAGTTATATTGGCCTGTGTATAAAGCTTTTTACAGTAATAGAAAGATTGTTTATTCTTCCCAAGATTCATACTTTGTTAAAATGCTCAAGATGTTTGTGGTTTTGTTTGATCTTTTATGTTTTACAACTTGATAAGTATACAATCACTCTGAGTTCACCTAGTGCTCAGACTTCCTGTGTATACTTATAAGTTGAGGTTCTTGTCCTTCATGTTTTACATCTCTTTAGGTACACAATCACTCTGAATTCACCTAGTGCTCAGACTTCCTATGTGTACTTACGAGTTGATGGTTATTTGAGAAATGTCTTGAATGTTTAAACATTACATGCCTTGGCTTCTATGAATGAGCAGTTGATAGTTTATTGAAAAGATGTTTGACTCCATGAGCCCAATAGAAGAAATGTTATGCTGTCTGTCCAACCATCATGTTTACTAAATTTTCATTTCAAGAGTTAGCCCTCTTTGTGTCTAAAGATAAATCAGTAGTTTGTTTTGAGAGAGCCCTCTTAGGTTAGGGAGGCTAATCCCTAGCTAAAAGTCTGGTCTGAAACAGTTACATGAGGTCTTACTGATTAGCAGCCATCAGTACTGGTTTTGTGATAACAGTGTCATTAATTTGAAGAAGAGGGAAATGTCATTTGAAATAAAGTCGCTAAGGGTTATAGTGCCACTAGACCCTGTGGAAGGAGTGCGCTATACTGAACCAGTCCATGATTATGTAGAAAGTGACGATGAGCTGGATCAAACCTACAAGATAACAGTGTGAGATCAAGATTGGATCAATCCAATGGTGGATGGGATGATCACATGGGACCGTCAGAGTTCTTGCACTTCTGACTCAAATGAAGAATTAGAGCATTGGCAAAATCACTTACATGAAGTATCTACATTGCAATGCAATATGATGACGAAGTCACTATGCTGCATTTCTTTAAAGGTAAGAAAGTTACCTTATTATGATGGTTTAACTGACATAGATATGTTCCTAGATGAATTTGAGTGCAAATTCCCTTAAGAACACTATTTTCAAGCATTTGAATGGGCGTTGTGTGCTATGCCCACACGATGGTGGGGTACGCATAAGGATAATTTTGTTGGATGGCATGATTACAGGAGAATGATGAAGTTATGATTTGGGTATGCTAATATAAGACTAACTAAAAAGTATAATGGGAAGGATGAGTCGTGCGATCACATGGAAAAGTGGACTAAGGCGTGGGGGATGGAACAACAGCCAGGGTGGGTAAATATATTTTTTCAGATACAATCCCCATGAACTAGTACCTTGAAACAGAGCTCCACCACGGCACTACAGAATGGGATGTATTAAAGTAGGGATTATTATTAACTTTCAGCTTCGAGGACGGATTTGCAAGCATCGACGAAGTGCTTCAAGAAATTAAAGTGGTTACCTTCAGAACACCGAAGGAACCTATGGAAAGGACCCAACCATATTGGAGAATCCAGCTGCGCCACGCATTCAAATGCTATAATGTGACTGCTGAAGAAGAGGAAGAAGACCCGAGAAATATCAATATTCTAAAAATAGAAGGGCATCACGAGGTAGAAGAACTACAAGTAGAGTACCTAGACATCTCTGCACCTTAAAAAATAAGATAAGTAAACGTTGGCACTGAAGAAGAATAGAAGTTAAGGAAGATTGGAGACTATTGGGATGATGCTACATTAGACAAAGTTGCTGAATTACTTCATGGATACCAGGATCTCTTCCCCACTAAGTTTTAGGATTTAAAGGGCATACTTGGTTATTTGGGCGTTATGAGGATCACATTGAAGACGGACGCAAAGCCTGTCAAACAAAGGTCTTATCGCCTTAATCCAAAGTAAGAGGAAAAATTTCGCCAAGAGCTAGATAAAATGCTAGAGGTAGACATTATAGAACATGTTGATGAGTCTAATTGGGTGAGCCCAATGGTAATCCAAGAGAAGAAACAAAAGGGAAAAATAAGGATCTATGTAGATCTGTGGAAGCTTAATGATACCTACGTTCATGATCCATTTTTAGCGCCATTTACAGATGAAGTGATAGATAATGTCAGAGGGAAGGAGGCATATTCCTTTACTGACAGGTTTTCTGGGTATCATCAAATCAAGATCATGCCAGAGGATAGAAGCAAAACAACCTTCGCAAAAAAATGAAGTTTCTTTCAGTACACTGTTATGCCTTTTGGTTTAAAGAACGCGCCTGTAATATTTTACCGTGTAGTCATAGAAGCATTTAAAGAATTCATCCATAAGTTTCTGGAAGTATACTTCGATGACTGGATTATGTTTGGCTTGGTCAAACACCATGTAGCAAGTCTGTGCCTACTATTGGATACATGTCGAAGACACAAGATTGCGTTGAATTTGAAAAAGTACATCCTCTATGTTCCTTTTGGGATCTTGTTGGTTCATGTAGTTTGTAAGCAAGGGTTGATGGTGGATGTTACAAAGATTGTTGTGATTGTGAACGTGGAAGCCCCTAGGAACGTTAAGCAGCTGCACGTGACTCTGGGACACACAAGATGCTATAGAAAATTCATTAAAGATTATGCTCAAATTACTGCGCCCATGGAAAGACTGCTAAAGAAGGATGCGACATTATGTTGGGATGAAGAATGTAAGTGCAGCTTGGATGTGTTAAAGGAAAATATGGTAACTACGCCAATCTTGGTATTTCCTCATTGGAAAAAGGATTTTCATGTACACATGGATGCTTCTTTCATTGCGTTGGGTGCAGTACTCACACACGCAGGTGAAGGATAACTAGACCATCCCATAGTATTCGCAAATAGGAAGTTATCCAAGGCTAAGAAAAATTATTCAACAATAGAGCATGAAGGGTTGGTCATGGTCTACGCACTGCAAAAATTCAGGCATTATCTGTTAGGAGGACATTTCAAGATGTATACAGATCATTCTGTCTTAAAATACCTAGTCAACAAGCCTATGTTGGGGAGGAAGATTTGCAGGTGGTTGTTATTATTTCAGGAGTACGATTTTGAAGTAATTGTGAAGCTAAGGAAGTTGAATGTTGGACCTGACCATCTGTCGAGAATTGAAACAGGCGAAGCACCCAGTAATTTGGAGGAAGGGTTGCCTAATGCACAGCTCTTTGCGTTACGTGTAGTTGATGACCATTTTACTAACATTATTCACTTCTTAACTACAGGGATGGCACATGAAGGATATACAAATCAGCAGAAGAAAGAATTAGTTGTTCGCGCAACCGATTTTTCAGTTATTGTGGGACATTTGTACAAAATGGGGGCGGATGAAATATTTTGAATATATGTGCCAAATTTTAAGCGTGATAGTATTCTTGCTTAAGCTCACAGGGGAGCTGCGGGCAACCATTATGCAAGCAAAGCAACTATGCAAAATATTTTGGGCGTAGGACTATGGTGGCCAACTTTACAGAAGGGTTCCAAAGCATACTGTAAAGTGTGCGATGCATGTCAAAGGACTGGAAGACCACTGCGAAGGGACGAACTACCGCTACATCCTCAGGTCTCTCTACAGGCATTTGAGAAATGGGCAATTGAATTTATTGGGCCAATTCAGCCACCTGGAAAGAAAACAGGTGCGCGTTACATTATCACTGCGATGGAATATTTAACCAGATGGGCGGAAGCATAGCCAGTGAAGGATTGTACAGGGGCTACGATAGCAAAATTCTTATTTGAACAAGTCTTAACACGATTCGGATGCCCAAAATTATTAATGAGTGATAGGGGAACGTACTTTTTGAATGAAACAATTAGCATGTTGACAGATGAATTCTAGGTTTACCATCAGAAGATTACACCATATCACCCGCAGGTGAATGGGACAGTCGAAGCTTTTAACAAAATATTCGACAACACATTGACAAAGTTATGTAATGCGCAGAAGAATGACTGGGATATGTGCATACCTACAGTACTATCGGCCTATAGGACAACTTGTAAGAAGATGACAGGAAAAACGTCGTTCAGATTAGTCTATGGGGTTGAAGCAATAATGCTTATGAAATACATTGTGCCTAGACTGCGCATAGCAGCTTTGATGGATATGGCGTATCATGAGGCCTTGGAGGAATGGCTCACGCAACTAATCGAGTTAGAGGAATACCATTTCCTAGCAGGATTCCACCAAAAAGTGTAGAAGGAACATGAAAAATCATGGCATGATCACCATATCAAGCTTCACACGTTCAAGGTAAATGATATTGTGTTGTTATATGATAGTAAGTTCACTAAAATTCCGGGTAAATTCCAGAGGCATTGGTTAGGACCATATATTGTCAAGGAAATTACAGACAATGGTGCAGTTCAGCGCATGAAGCTGAATGGAGATCCATTATTGGGAAAAGTAAATGGGAGCGAGATGAAACTGTATACGGGGAATCCTGCACCATGTATATATGGCAGCAGGACAGTCTTAGTGCTCCAGGCAGTTGCAAGGGAGCGCAAGACTATAAATTACACTGCTCGATGTGGAGGACAAGGCAACGAGCAGGCTACGTGAAAAATTGATTAGGGTGCACCAATTGAAGTTGTACTTAGGATGTTGTGCCATGGAGGAGGGTGTTGCACAGCCCAATAAGAAAATGACCGCTAGAGTTACTATTCATCATTTAACGGCTAGAAAGAAGTTAAGAGGAGCGGGGAGGTGATAATTAAGGTGAAAATCTTTGAAGATATGCCACCAAAGCAACATTTATTATCAAAATTTTGGGGGAACAGTCGGATTTGAATTCAAATCCCCCTATAAATTACACGTGTTGGTCCAACAGAGAACACTTTGTATTCTTAGAGTTTCTTGCACATTTTGTTATCTAACGCGTATGAATCAGGCATTCTGGGAAGAGTACCACAGAAGAGGTACAACAAGCAGCAAAATAGAGTACTGCAGAGCTTCAGGTGTTGACCAAGGAATTTAGAGAACTCTACCAGAAAGTGGAACAACCAGTGGAGTGAATCGAGGGTGAGTCATGATCTTTGTGTTGGGGGCCTGTTGGGATGGGGTCCCTAGGGGTAGAATTGAATAAACTAGTCAATTTTTGTAAATAGTTTTGTAAGAGATGTAAAGTCTCCCCAAATGTGGATGTGAAGCGCCCAGATATATAGAGTCAAAGGGGCTTTAGCCCCTTGTTTTTTATTGGCTTTGAAGACTCACCATGATCCAGGGGCCATGGTATTGTATTAGAAAAGCTATAAATAATTGAGTCTTAGCGAGTCTTAGAGATAAGTTTGAATACAAATTCGAGTATGTTGAAGAGTTTTTGTTGTCTTAAGCAAGGGCTAAGGCAGGAAGGCTTTGCTTCCTGCACTTATGTAGAGAAAGGGAGGCCCCTACAGCTGAGTTCTGAGGATGACTGGGTAGATTCTGCAGCTGAGTGCGTGAACCCCTGCAATTGTGTGCACAGGGTAAGAAGAGTCTGTAATCAGTAAATTGAAGATCAATAAAGACAACTTTTTGAAGAATTATTGAGTGTTTCCATTGTATCTGTTTATGTTATATGTTGTCGATTAATGATATGTTTTATGAGATAATGATTGAATGCTACACGAATTTACTGAATTTGTCTTAATAAGGTATGAAATGAATGCTTAGCCACTTCTGCAAAGTTAGAGGTCATTTCTCTTATGTTTTCTAATGAATTAAGTAGATCTACATGAACTCTGATCTAGGGTTGCTTGTTGATGCGCGAAAGTAGGTAAATCTACCGTTGAAGGTCCGTAAGGACTGATCGTGGACCTTCGAGAAGGTATGAAGGCAGCTTTAACTTAGTTATAATAACGATCCCTATAAGTCTATCGATCTGCAGAGAGGCATATCTAAGGCACTGGAAGACATCACACTAGTCTTTGGATGTAGAAACTTGGTTCTTGCATCCCCAAACACTGCTTCGGGTGAGACTGTGGCCTACGCTACATAAGTTGTTGTCAAAAGGGCCAACAGTGTAGGGTTTTGTTGGTTGGTGCAACTAACTTTGAACCTAGGTCAAGGCCCCCTAAGCCAAAAACAACATTGGTTGTTAATTGTGAGATTGTGATTGATAAAAAATTTGGTGGTTTGTATAAAACAAATTGTTTGTTTATGGGAAATGAATTCAAATTCCCTTAGTTATGGAACCGTTTTTTTTCTTCATGTGAAAAATATTAATTATAGTAATATATACATAAAATAGTATCATGAAAAAGGCAAGGGATGGAAATAAGGTGGTATAGGCCCTTCTATAGATAAAATTTTATCATGCACATTATCTCTAAAAGGATGGAAATAAGATCACATAGACCCATGTTCTTGGATATATATATAGTCAAGCCAAATAGTTTTTAACTCCTTCCACTATGATTATACATTTTATCAATTCCACCATAGTTCAAATACTAAAAGGAATCATTTAACTCTAATAGGTAGAATTCCCTAAGAAGTGGTATAGTACCGATCATCATTAATCTCTCACGGAAATACTTTTTCCTCGACTCCTTATTGTTAAAGGTTGTAATCCCACATCCCAATTCATGTAGTGTTTCCAAATAACCTCTTAATGAAAATCAACAACACAAATGTTGTCATTAAGAGTCTAAAAAAGGTATTATGCATGAACAATGATGTGGTCCCTTATTGAAGAATAAAACCCCAAAGTATTTGATTTTACAGTGGAGATTGAAATGATATAGGAAATATAATGTTGTATGGCAAGACAACCATTTAAATGGATCCCAAAACTTTTCCATCAAAAATATATCCCCACCATTTAGGTTATAACTAATACATAATAGTTGAAAACCATTTCCATTGGCCTTGGAGTCCCTATAAAAAACATTATTTTTATGAAGAAATGTAATTTTTATTCATGTGTATATTATCTCTCTCCATTGTTTAAACTTTTGTTCCTCTACTAATAACTTCTCGGAAACATTGTAAATCTTAAAATTTATTTTCACGAGACCGATTGATTCCTTGAAAGGAAACATGGTCCTTTCCTAAACTATTATTTGCATCCATATTATCATCTCCATTACATTGGGATGTTGTGAACTACTCTAGAGTATGTTATTTTCTATTTTGAATGTCCTTAGACTTCATTCATCAATATATTAGGTTTTGTGTTTTCAATAGCTGAGGTTCAAGTGTAATGGAAGATTTTTATAAATTCCATGAAAGAGTAACTCATTAATAAATATATCAATATGCTTGGGAAAGACATGATGGATATAGGTTTATGATCAAGATAGAAAATATATATTTCAAGATGACATATACAAAATCTCTTTCTTTCTAATAGATAGTAAATCTTACGTGCATAACTATTATTAGTTTCCTATTCATATAAGATAAAGTAAGATAACTTTACTAAGGTCCAAAAAATGACCAAAAGAAAAGGTCAATGGGATTGAAGGTACTATCATTGATATCAATATGTAGGGATGCTCTGCTCTACTCTAAAAGCATAACGAAAAACATTCCTTCTCATGTTATGGAACATGATTTTACAAGTTCCAAAACAATAGCTTTTGTTATTGTTGGTTCAAAATTATCACTTGTTTGTATAAAAAAAATATTTTCTCATTTCACTTCTACCACTCAACAAAAGTGGATGTGTACTTGTGATTGGTTTCCATTAAATTTGTAGTTTTCATGTGTTGTTGTGGTTTGAATACCATGAAATTGTTTTTTTTGTTTGTTAGTTTTTCGATGACTCATAGGGCTATCCTTTGGCTAAGAAACCATGATCCAAGGGAATCTAAGACATAAAAATCACTTGGGGGTTGCAACCTAACCAATCCACACCACCCCATAACATGGTTGGATTTCTTGTAGCCACAAGGTTTTGAGCCAACAACCTTCACACAAGGAATGCCTTAACATAATAACTTGTCGCTGATTATTCTATGTCTCATGGGTCCATAAAATTTGTTGTTCCACACTTGTATTCTGCAACACTTTATTATAATTTTTGTCATGCATATATTTAATTAATTTAGGGCCTCCCCAGGAGACCTTTTCCATTATGTCTATAGTGAATTGGCCTCTTGAGGGAAGGTGTATTTCAAGGATGCCTTGATCAAACATATTAGCCAAGCAATCAAAACTAGATGTTGTTGGTGTAGTGATTACATCATCTACACCTATAACTGTTTTATTTTCATGATGTTTTAAGAAAACAATAAACGAAGAAGAAGAAGAAGAAGAAAAAAATGGTGAAAATATTTTTTTGGTGCTAATGGACCTTGGAATGGCAGAAAAATAATTTGGATGATATTCCTCGGTAGTAAATTATTCTAATTGTGACAATCCCCTAGGTGCAATTAGATAGACCTTGTTTAAAAATCAACTTGCTATTGGACAAGGTACAAGGGGGGAAAACAAATTCAAATTCCAATTGTTTCTAAGCCTACTATTTGAATAATTTGTGAGTCTAGGAAATTTCTAAGCTATAACATGCTACAAATCAATGTTTTCAATGGCTACATAACCCTAATTTTTGTTAGTACACAACAAATCCTATTTCTAGTAGCTATTGAACCCTATTTTCTAAAGGATTTTCAACATGTTATGGATCCCTATTGTAAGTAGCTACAAAAACCTATTTTCTAAAATAACATTTTCAATTGTTACAAATCCTATTTTTAGGAGCTATGTAATACAATTTCATGGTGCTCAACATATTTTTATACATGTGTTCATACACCCATCATAATGAATGTGTCCTTCATCCCTTCCTCTAGGTCATGCCATATTTCCATATTACACATGTTTGGTGGCTATGTGCATGCTGACAGCTTTGCCTCTATGTTGTAGACATTGAGGTTTCTTGCTCCAAAGGACACTTCCATTTCTTTTTTTCATAATCAAACATGACACAATTCGTAAGTACAAGTATATTACCATTGTTTCTAATGATTTGTGAGGGATCATTGGATTTTATGGATCTATACTTGAAATGACCTTAAGTCTTATCGATAGCCTCTCCTTCTCAATTTTTTATCTTCTTGCCATCATTGATTTTCTTGAATATATTACACTGCATTGTTCAAAGGAGATGAAGGCTTGCTTTGAAAAAACATTAATCCAAAAAAAATAGTATTAGTTATTGGATGTTTCTTTGATATTTAGTGTGATTACATATTGATTTTTTGATATTTTTTCAACATCTCAAATGTCAAACTAACATTGAAGGTTCAATATTTACATCAACAAGACATTAGACATTCAATGTTTGTTGCAATCACACAACAATTTTTCAATGGTTCTTTGATGTCTCAAATGTTGAATTGAAATTTAAGTTTCAACATTTACATCAACCATACATCTTGTATTTGATGTAAGGCTTCTTCAATGCTTTTGAAAATTTGGATTTCCACACCACATGGATGTGTGGAAATTTGATTTAACAGGGAATTGGTGTCAATTCACCAATGAATAATGGAAATTAATGGACATTTTTTTAATGTGGTTACTATTAGTTTTTGGATGTGTAGTTTGCATTCCAAATATTGATATGATGTCGTGCTAGTGTATATTAATTTAATGAATACTAGACATGAAATGAAAACAAATTGATGTATTTATTGTCAGTTTTTTTATTTGTAATTTATGTTCCAAATGTCAAATATGCAACATCACAATCTCAACATAAACTGAAAATAAGGATTGTCACATTTAACATTTGTTTGATGCTTTAAATGTTGATTTTACATCCAATTATGGCTAAAAAGTAGTAGTGATGGGTCATTATGTATGATGAAAAAAGTGCACAATAACCCTCTTAGCTCTTTTGGATTGCCTAACCCACAAGGGATACCTTCTTGATCTCGCCTTGTTTGCTTGAACCATAGTAGGCCCCACTATATGGTCAACTAGTAGGTTGGAAGAAGGTGGGAGCATGTATTCCATTTTTCTACTAAACCCCCACGTAGAGAAAAATAACTCCCCATATTGGCATTCGCTATCTTAGAGGGGTTGAAGCCCTTGGTGTTGCCTACTAATGGATGCATCCTTGTGGTTCTCATCGATGTTAAGTTTTAGTGATTAAATAGGTAAATGCCCTAAAAAACCATGGCTAGTATCCTCATATGGTTGGTTGTGCCATAGGATATATGTGTATGATTTGAACATATGCCTTTTATTTTTATGGCTATGACTATGACTCACAATGAGGGTTGTTTTGGCACTAGCCAACTCCACTTTTTTACTTTTAGACTTGCTAGGAAAGGTTACATTAGCACTGTATCCATTTTTTATAGACACAAGTTAGGATATTATGGTTAGAATGGACATCAACAAAGAATACAAATTGGGATTCACAAAGACATTATTTGATAAAATTTGAGTTATAAATATGACCAGAAGGGGCTCAACAAGGACATAATGAAACACAGAAAGGGATGAAAAAATGCATAAAATTATAAGACAAGGGAAACAAAATATATGAAAATGTGACACATAAGGATGTTAGTTGAAAAAGAAATCCATTTTTACACCTTTTTCTAGGTTATTAATAGCTAGAATCAAGTTAAGTTCAATGTTTTGAAACCCTCTTGGAACCTCCATGATGCTTCTAGAAGTGCCCGCTGGATTCCCACATGTTACTAACTCCTTATATTCAAATTATGATGAGTCTACATGGAAGCCACTTAGACGTATGAGAAATGTTTGGATCATTACATTGTCAGGGCCATAACTTGCACATACAAACTTCATTTTATGTGCATGATAGCTCATTGGAAAAAAATAATAATAATTTTGTTATCATAGATGACAAAATCCTCCCACCATTATTAACCATCACAATGATATAAAATGTTGTTTAAGGCCCTAGGAAGGCATTGAAATTTGATTTCATGAAATTTAATAAAATCAGGACCATCTCTAGGATCTCTCAAACCCTAATGTCCCCGATCAAACTAGAGCATCAATAAATTCATATGGTACTCATTTAGATCCATTTAAGGTCATTCCTTCATAATTTGGGAGGCTTTTGGTGTCTAAAAAATTAATTTTGAAGGAGATGATGAAATAATTCCTCAGCGTTCTCCTTGGAGTACCATTTGGCCTTGGTTGGTAGGAAAACTTACATAATTATGTCCTCTAGTAATTATGCTTGTGAAAATGGTGCCAAATATCAATGGAAGGTAAGACTTGTCCCTCCTCACTGTCATGAGCATGGATGGATTGTATAATTTCAATTTCTCTACATTTACTATTGAGTAAATGCACATGTAAGGTGGAAAAATAATATTTAAGCATTGGTCCCTACCATCTCCAATATTTTGAATGGTCCATATCATTGGGATCTGATTTGCTTCCCTAGCCTATGTAACCTTTCCATGTTAAGATGTAAAAATACTTTGTCGCCTACTTGGAAGGTCTTCTAAATATTATGTTGATAATGTATGGACTTATGTTTCTCCTAGAACTTATTTAGTTTTTCTTGAATTTGTAATTGTATTTGACTTTTCTTGTCTATGAAGTTTTTTTCCTTTGATGCATCACTTGAAGTTTTTACCTCCACTTCAAGTTTTAAATATACAATATCTAATGATTATAGTGATAAATTTCTAAAGGATACTTATTATTGGATGCATGGAAAACTCTATTATAAGAATGTTTACTGTAAATCAAATTTTCATCCCAAGTCTTTTGATGCTTCTAATTGTAACCTATCAAAAGATGAACCAAAGTCCCATTCACTACCTCCATCTACCCACTCATTTGTAGGTGAAGACATTGTATCTCTCCAATTTAGCATCCAACTTCTTTGAGAATAAGTCTAAAATACACAAAGGAATCTTTATAAAAAATGACGTTCCTCGCAATCTAAAAGTGCACCTAGACCCTTTCAAAGAAATAACTTGCAACATCATGTCCTTTGATGCAATTCTTACAATCCATCAAAATTCACATCTTATTAAACCAAAATATCACCAAATATAGTTACTTATGCCCTCTTATTTCCTTTAACAAATCCCCAACAAATCCACAGATATGCTTTCCTATGACCTTGTGGGAACTGGAAGTGGGATAAATAGACCTTGCTTACTATCAATAAGCTTATTGATACAACATAAAATACAAGCTTTGCTAAATTTATCTTACTTTGTCTTGCATATTGGGCCATAAACATACCTCTTATTCACAAACTTCTTAACACCAAAAAGACTAGCAACTTTGGATCTATGAGTTTTCCTTATTAGTTTTACTCTTTCTTCCTTTGGCACACAAAGTTTCCCTGTCTTGTAAAATAATCCCTCTTGGAGATGGTAATGAACATCTACTTATTCTTTTTACCCTTGTAATTGTTGATACACCCCCTTGAAGTCCTCTTCTTTCACATAATCTTCTTTGTATGCTATGGGTGAATGGCTCGTAGAGAGATGAATTATCTTTTTGGTGGTTTGGATATAAACCCAACTAACTTGCTTTTAGTGCCCTTTTTATATTTAATCATGTATGCAATTGCTATATATATACCATCCATTTATAGTGACTTTCTTTCTAGAGCTTACTTTTGGCATGTAAGTATTGTGGATGTTGGTGATCAATATGAATGATGGTTTCCTTATCAAATGGATAGTATTTACATTTATTCATTACTTGAAAAAAGGATTAGAGTTCCATGTCATATTTAGGGTATTTTAGTACTAATCCATGAAATAACTTTGAATAATATAAGGCTCACAAAAGACTATCCTACCTCCTTGCATTAATACTACTCCCATAGCATAGTCATTGGCATCAATTTCTACTTAAAAATACTTTTGCAAGTTATGTAATACTAGGACCAGGTTTTATTAATATTCTTCTCCGATTCTTCAAAAGAATTATGTTGACTCTTGTTCTGCTAAAACCCTTACAATTCATTCTTATAGCATAAAGTAGCGTTACCAACATTGAAAATGATGTTATGAACTTCCTTACTTAGTAGGCTACTCCCAACAAACTTTTAACTTCTATGATATTGGAATTAATGGACCACTTAAGGATGTAATCATTCTTTGCATAATCAATCTTTAACTCATGTCAACAATCAGATGCTCCAAGTGCACCAAAGATTGTTTCAAACACTCACCTTATTTATGTTTTCTAGTAGGTTATATTTCCTTAGTATATTTAGTCATTTCTTTATATTTCAACATGATCCTCCCGAGTAGAACTAAATATAAAAATAGTAAACTATCATAAATTAATCTAAGAATGGATGTAATATATTATTTATTAAACATACAAAAATATTTCGTCCTTATTTGGTGTCAACATAATTGGGGAACTATGTGGTGGGGTACTTGATCTTATGACTCCATGCTCCAACAATTTTGCAACTAATTCTTCACCTCATTTTATTCTAATATCAACTATCTATACAATCCTATATATGATAGAGAAGAGTTTTATGGTAACGATATCCCATGCTCCACTTCATTATGGGTGGAATTCCTTTTGGATCATGGAATACTTCTCTATATCCTTGTCGAAGCTCTTAAAATTGGTGCTTCTATTCTTTCATACATCCTTTGAAGGATGCATTCACACCAACATAATTTGTGTAATATTTCTAGTTCCATTTCAAGAAAAGAAGTACATACATCATGGTTAAAGTGCTCAATCTCTTGGCTTGATGTGCACTTAGAAGATAGATCCTATACTTTCCCTTGTGTGCATTAATGATAAAACAATTAAAACCATTGATTAAGCAAAGATAGCATCCCTCCTATACATATATGTGCTACCAAACACTATGTTGCAGGCATCAAGATAAAATATATCAATTTCTATGTCTAGTTGTGTTAGTATTGCATTGACGACATGCTCTAAGGTGTTTTTCTTTTCTTTATTTAAGAATGGTTGTTGTAAGTATGGAAAAATCAAGATTGGCATCATGTAGATGTGATTTTTTAGATCCTCAAATTCTCTCTATTATGCCTAAGCTCAAACAAACTTCACCTTGACTCCACTCTTGGTCATAGTCAAGTGATATGAGAGCATCCCAACATGAACCTACAATAAATTAAGTGAAGCCCATGAAGCTACAAAGATCTATTAATGCCTTTGGGGCGGACTAATCACAAATGACTTGGATCTTAGTTCGATCCACATGCATATTATACAATCATCCATGATGTGCTTCAAATATTGAATTAAATTCATGTTGAATGAGCACATGTCCATGTTAACATGTAATTTTTGTTGTTGCAAGGTTCTCATCAATTCTTGAAGGTGCTTAATATGTTCTTCCTAGATTATACCAAAGAGGACGATGTCACCTAAGTTTAGAACCACAAAATAATTAGTGAATGGTCACAAAATATCGTCCACCATCCTCATTGAATGTTGTTGGTAGATTATCCAAGTTGAATGGCATGACCAACCACTTGAAGGGGCCTTTGTTAGACTTTCAGGTCATATTACACATTAGTTTACTTGATTGACACCTCTTGAGAGCCTAACATGAGATCAAATTTATTGAATAACTTGGCGCCTTTGATTAAGAAAGTCATCGATTTAGGTGAAGGGGTAATGGCTCTTAATTGTGATTTTAAAGGCTCTCTACCCAATATAGAGTCACATTATATTGTCCTTATTTTCAACCAACATAATGAGACTCTTACAAGGTGACACATTTGGTCAAATGTGTCCTTTTTTATTAGTTCATGAATCTAGTGTTTGATGTCTTCAATTTCTAGAAGAAGGCATCTAATATATTTATAGGCTAGAAGAGCACTTGCTGTCAAATAAATTAAATTCTTTACCTAAAAAAGTAGAGGTAACCCAGTATGTCAAAAGAGGATGTCTATCCATTCTTCCATTGGTTGATGATTTTCTTATTTTGTTGCATAAAGAGACCCCTTGTAGAAGTCCTGGTGATTGGGTGTTTTTTCAATTCCATCTGACTAAACCATGAAAAGCGTTCATCTTGCACATTAAAAAATTATCTCCTCACATTGCTTAGTAGCGGTTAGATAAGGTACAATAATTAGTGGTACCTCTGGTATCCTTTAGAATTGATCTCCTAGGGTGATAGTAACACCATGGGGCCTATATTGATAAACTTGATGGTGCTTCCACATACATGGTTGTCCTTAAATAACATCATAAAATTTAGGTGGGGCAATGCCATATAGTGAATCAAATTTGAAGAGATTGATGCCATATTGCAAGAAATAATAATGATTGATGCACATGTCTCATCACTAACATAACTAACTAATGATTTATGGTTGTAAACGTTGCCTTATTGGTATGAGTTCAACTAAAATCTTATTATGTCCTCTATTATCAATAATGAAATGCAATCATGTCCCCTTCACCCAAAATTGTGAGTGGAAGAGAGGTTCAAAATCCTATGATTGGTCCTTTACAATGGTTATAGTTACATTGGTTTTTACATCCATGATCGTTTCCCCCCATATATAAAATATTGTGTCATTGAGGATGAAATGGACCTTTACAATGGTGATAGTTACATTAGTGTCAAAATCCATGACCATTTTCCCCCATATATAGAATCTTGTGGAATTGAGGATGAATTAAAATCTAAAGCTTTCAACTCGATAACAAGTAGGCATAATCTAACAAGGTGAGTTTTTGGTCTGTTTTGTTGGAATTTGGCGACACAATTCTTGGTGACATCACAATGTTTTATTATTTAAATTTCATTTTTCAATATACAAATAGTTTCAACATCCTACAAATACTTGGAACACGCAAATTATGTCAACAACTTAAAACTACAATTTTCATTGAAATCAATAACAACTAGGCATAGTCAAACAAGGTGAGTTTTTGGTCTGTTATGTTGGAATTTGGTACAATTCTTGGGGACATCAAAATGTTTTACTATTTAAATTGAATTTTTCTATATACAAATAGTTTCAACATCTTACAAATACTTGTAACATTCAAATTATGTTAACACCTTAAAACTACAATTCTTACAATCCACCACAAGTTTTAGGTATGTTATGTTGGAATTTAATGACACAATTCTTGGTGACATCACAAACTTTTTGTGTCGAGAGGCACTCTACAACCTGTTGAAAAGTGTAACTAGGTTCGGTCTTCATAATGACATGTTGTTATGAAACCAACTCCCAAAAAGATAGAAAAGATAAATCAATGACTTTAAAATCAGCCTCTTCGAGGGGGCAACCTCCTTTACATTACACAAATGAAAAATTCTTGGATGATACAATTGACAAGACCTCCTTTCTATATATAGGAATCTAAGGGGTCCCAATACAATTAGAGCCTACATAATAATAATATTGTAGGGGCACAACAATAACAATAGTGGGCTTCTATGGGGTATAATAATAACAACATGGGGATTATGTGGGCACAATAATACAATAAGGGGGTTGCACTAATAACAATAAGGGGTTACACTAGTAGTATAGGGACCTAACATTCCCCTCTCCTTCAAAAATTGTTGTCCTCAACACTTAAGTAGTTATGGATGATTTTGTATAAAATTCTCATCCTCCCATGTGGAACCTTCAGCGTGTAAGTTCTTCCACTTGATGAGATACTCTGAAATTGATCAATTTTGTAGATTTTGATTTTTTGTTTTTGTGACTGCTTCATGTTCCAATATGATTTTTCCTTCCTCGTCAAGTTCTGTCCATATTTTTTGAACTGGGATCTTCTCACCTATAACCTTCTTTAAGCATGAAACATGGAAAACTAGGTGCACTCGGGAAGATGCAGGAAGCTCCAATTTGTATGCCATAGTACCAATCTTTTGTAACACCTTGTACGGACCATAATAGTTTGGTGATAATTTATTATCCTTCTTAGCTTGCTTGAGGGACATCTGTGTGTATGGTTGTAATCGTAAAAATACCCAGTCACCTACATCAAAACTTCTTTCGCTGCGATGTTGATCTGCCTGTTGTTTCATTCTATTCTGTGCCAAATTAAGGTTATCCTTTAAGAGTTTGAGAACTATTGTTGATGCTTGATGTGATCCTCCACTGCTTGAACCTTAGAATTTTCTTTTAAAGATGATGTGATGGACGGTGGATGATATCCGTAAAGTGCCATAAATGGGGTCATTTTTGCTGCAGTATGGAAGGAAGTGTTATACCACCATTTAGCTAGAGGAAACTGCTTGACCCATTGTGTCCGTTTATTAGATACAAAGCAATGAAGATATCCTTCCAAACATTTGTTCACTGTTGTAGTTTTCCTATCAGATTCAGGATGATAAGATGAGCAATGAGCTAACTGAGTACCCAAATATTCCACATCTTGTACTCCAAAGAAACAATTGGATCTTTTTGTATATAATTATTTCTCCTCCAATAGTTTCAGCACCCTATCAACCTGTTGGACATGATCCTTCCAAGACTTGATGTAGATTAGTATATCATCAAAAAATACTAAAACAAGTTTTCTAAGTAAGGGTTTGAAAATGGAATTCATCAAACCTTGAAATGTAGAAGGTGCATTAGTAAGGCCAAAAGGCGTGACCAAAAATTCATAATGACCCTCATGAGTTCTAAATGTTGTTTTTGGAATGTCTTCAATCTTCATTCCAATTTGATGATATCCTAAACAAAGATCCAACTTGGTGAAGTAAATTGCTCCATGTAATTCATCCAATAATGTATCAATGACAGGAATGGGAAATTTATCTTCAATAGTAATCTTGTTGAGCTCCCTATAATCTAGACACATGCACCATGATCCATCCTTCTTGTGTACCAATACCACTGGAGCAGAGAAAGAAATTTGACTGGGTTGAATTATACCAACCTCTAGCATTTATGCAACCATACATTCAATTTCATTCTTTTGGGCATATGGATATCTATAAGGCCTAATGTTTGGGGGAACACTTGTGGAATCAAATGAATATCATGATCATGATCACAAATAGGTGGGAGGCCTTTGGGAGTCTCAAATACCTTGGAATGATTCTCCAAAACTTTTTGGATATTTAGAGAAATAAATGGTTTCTATGTGGGTACCTCTAGCGAACATAATTGTGCAATTTCACCTTATTGTTCTTTCTTTAGAAGCTTTGTCATGCTGTTAGAGCTGATTAGCTTTCATGGTTTCCCTACGATACCCCTTAAATCAACCTCCTTTCCTTCCCAAAAAAAATTCAAGAAAAGTTCTTGAAAATTAAAATTTATTGTACCCAAAGATAATAACCATTGAACTCCTAGTACAGCATCCGCACCACCCATTGGAATGGAAAGAATTGGCCTATTCAAGGCATATTCTCCCATGGATAGCTTGATATTATGGCACTTTCCAGAGCAATTTATGGTTCCTCCATTTGCAACCATTACTTGAAACTCTTTTTGGATATAGGAAGAAATTCAATTCCTTGGCTATCTTACAATGAATAAAATTATGGGTACTACTCAAATCAATAAACATTGTTACCTGTTTCTTCTTGATATGCCCTTCTATCTTGAGAGTTTGAGGAGTGTAATTCCTGTCAATGCATTACAAGATATGGTCAGATTCATTTCTTCTTTCTCTAGGATTGGTTCTTGGTGTATATCCTCTTCTTTTGACTTTTCTTGTTCTTTTTCTTGCTCCTCTTCCCCATCTATGTAAATTAATTTCTTCTCAACACACTTATGACCTTTATAGTTATGAGTGGTAGGCTTCCTTGTTTCCATAATTTTACTTTCGATTTTTCTTGCCAACATGTATGCCTTCTCCAATGAATCAAGTTCCCAAAGGCAAACCTCATGTTGAATGTTATCCTTTAAAGTGTTTATGAAGACATCAATCCTCTGCTTCTCTGGAATATCATTTAACCTTATATTCAATTTTTTGAAGTTGTCAATGCCATTGAACCCTTTTGCTTGAGATTTATCAATTGTCTAAAGAAGGTGTTGCTCTTTGTATCCTCATAATGTGTTATCATTTCCTCCATGAAAATTGACCAGGTGACAACTGGTTTACGAGAACAAATCCCTTTATACCATAAAAATTGATTCAGTTCTAAATATAAAGATGCAATACATACCTTTTGTAACAATTGCACATCATGTAGATAAAAATATTTCTCCATTTGTAGTATCCATGTTATGGGATCCTTGCCATCAAACTTCCTCATATTGATCTTTGGAATATGGTGAGCCTTCAATCCAATGTTAGATTCTATGAAATCATGACTGACATTTATTTTTTTCTCATCATGAGTTTCCTCTACTACCTTTTCGTCATTAGGAGGCCTTTCTTGTAGCAACTTTGTCCCACCTTCCTTCAAACCTTCCATGTATTTATTCAAATATTCCATGCCTTTCTTCAAATCTACTTCCCTACCATCAATATTAGCTTCCATGGCACATATAAAACTATTTATCTTAGCTTTGATCGCATTATTCAAATCATCCATCCAATTTTTCTTACTAGGTGTTTATATTTTCTTTATTCAATTCATTCTTTTTCTTTATTTTAGCAACTCAAAATTGAATCTATTGTATCTATGAAATTTAAGATCTCCAAGGTCTGAACTTGCAACCTACATTAGCCCTTTGTGTCCTCTTCCCAATGCCATCAGTTTGATCGAAATTGGATTCTCCAAGAAAGTCTTATGTCTAATATCCCAAGATGACCTGATTATATACCTTTTGAGTAGAGAGAACTTGTACGAAGTGCCATGTGTCATTGTTTTGACCTTAAAACCTAAAACAAATACACAGAAAATTATAGTCCATCCTCTTTCTGTAACTTCTTACGAAATTTTAATCTGATTCTCAGAGAGAAAGTTATGACGATTTTCCCAAGGTCACCTGTTTGGTATGTAATTTAGTAGCCTACAAAAATCCTAAATGTCTTGGACTGTATGTCCAAAAATATAGAGGGAAAAGATCTGAAATTCGGACCTGAGGTTCATAAATATTTCTTCTCAAATGGGTTTTTTTTTTATCTTCTAAAACTTCGTAGAGAAAAAATTTATAGCGAATTTTCCATGATGACCTATTTGGAGCAATAAAACCCTAGAATCCAAAGCTTTGCCAAATGTTATGAAACCAGCTCACAAAAAGATACAAAGATAGATCAACGACTTCAAAATCAGCCTCTTCAAGGGGGAAACCTCCTTTACATTACACAAATTAACAATTCTTGGATGATATAAATGAAAATACCTCCTTTCTATATATAGGAGTCTAAGGGGTCCCAATACAATCAGAGCCTACATAACAATAATATTGTAGGGGAACAACAATAATAATAGTGGGCTTCTATGGGGTATAATAATAACAACATGGGGACTATATGGGAACAATAATATAATAAGGGGGTTGCACTAATAACAATAAGGGGTTACACTAGTATTATAGGGACCTAACACATGTAATTATGATTTTATGTAATAAGGTGTAAAAAAGAAAAATAAAATTATTGTATTTACTTGCTTCATGGGTTTCATGAGAAAGGGACTTTATTTTTGAGCCAAGACTCCAAATAGAGTATTTAGGATTTATTTTTCATCTAGTCATAAAATGTTAGAGTCATTGTCATGTAATTAAGTCATGTTACACTTTGTGAAAGGTCAAACTTGTCTGTCAAAAGTATCCTCCAAGACCTTGTCACTGATCATCTTCAAGTCGGGCTACAACAATGGAAGAAACTTCTAGAAGAAGTCGGCCTAACCACAAGTGATCATGTCAGCCTAAAGGACATGAGAAAAGGTGTATATATAAGCCACACTCGGCCTCACTTAGTGCAAGCAACTCAACAAGCATTCAATCAAGAAGAAGTGTGAAGTAGAGTCCAACAAAAGAAGTGAAAAGAAGGTATAGCGAAGGAGATTCTTCTGGGTATTGTGAAGTAGGGATTCTTCTGGGATCAATGAAAAAAGGATTCTTCTAGGACCAATGAAGAAAGGTTCCTTATGGGATCAACAAAGAGAGGTTTCTTCAAGGGCAGCGAAGGAGAATTCTTCTGGGGAAATGAAGGGAGGATTCTTCTTGTAACAACCCTTGTGAAAATTCCATGTAATAAAAGTTAATAAAGGAAAAATAAGACCATGGTTAAGGGACACTTATTCCAAGATGAATGTTGGGCAAATATATCCTAGTGGGAATCACTATATGTGTGTCTTTGGTTAAGGAAATTGGCAAAGGCTAAGGCAAAGGCATTAAAAGGAAAAATGGCATATTTGGCACATTTATTTATGAAAATAAAGGAAAATGGGAGAAAAGGAAGGTAAAAGGTCATAGGTTGCATGTGAGGAGGAAATTGAAGGAAAACAATGGAAAATGAAGAAAATAGAGGCCTCATTAATAAAATGGCTTCTCAATATCAGTGGAAAGATTTTACTAACCTTTTGTTAGTTCAAGTTTAGAGCTCTCTCATTATTCTCTCTCTCTCTCTCTCTCTCATATTCTTGGTCACTTAAAGTTTTCTTGGAGCACTCTAGCTTTGGATCAAGGAAGGAAAGGCAAGCAAAGGGAAAGGAAGGAAAGCAAGGATAAAGGAAAGGAAAGCAGGATCAAGCAGGTTCAACAAGAATACTTGCAGGTAACCTTTTGCATGTGTGATTTCCTAGCTAGTTTGGACATGCATGGCTTTGCATGTTGGTGTATGGTTCTCTTGTTGTAAGTTGCATGGTTTTGTCAGGTTATGATAGTGGTTTTCAGCCTATCCTTGCCCTTTTCCAGATGCCATGGTATGTTAGGATGTTTATCTTGGTTTTGAGCTTTGGTTTTCCAGATGGATTTCGGAATCTGGGGCAGAGATGGTCTCAAGTCTCATTCCCAAAGGCCTATGAACCCCTTGACTAGTTTTGGCGGGATACATAGTAAAGCCTAAGGGAGAAGTCTCAGTTTAAGGCCTAGTGATCCAGGTTTTGATTACAGTAAAGCCTAAGAGACTGGTCTCGGTTTAGGGCCTAGCGTTCTGGGATTGGATTGCGGTAAAGCCTAAGAGACAAGGAGACAAAAAATTCCCCAAGGATAGTGATGGATTCTAGATGGCATTCAAGGTTCGGTTCGACTATAATCGGAGCACCGGTTTTGGTGTGATCATGTTTTGGTGAGGGTGGAGGTGGTTTAACCTCTGGATTCCCTTGGTTGTTCTTAGATTGGTTGTTCTATGAGATCCCACATTCATGCTTGGAATGTGGCACGTGGGTGATTGGCTGAAAGAGAGATTTGGTTCAGCCATGTCTATGGTAGGGTGGTACATGGAAGTCCTGAACCTGGTTGGATTTGCCTATGATTAATAAAATCTAAGTTATCTTACTTTTTCACTAGTTAATGGTTGTCATATCTCTGATATTCATATGGTTTTCTGCTGGTTATAAGCATGGTTAAATGACTAGTTCATGTCATGGTTGTTTCATGTATTTACTTGTAATTGTTAAATGGATGGATGCAAGACCTACTTGATTATATAATAGTTCAATGGAGAAGGAGGTGATCCTTCTGGATATGTTTCATAAGTTCTTTCAGTCATTTATGTTGTGTCTTGTATCCTAGACCTGTATGTTGCATTGATGTCAAGTGTTTGCAAAATGTCAATCTCGATTGGGGATGCTCAGGCCTAGTCCTGAGGTTGAATTTTGATTTATTGGAATTATTATCATGTCTTCGATGGATTTTGAAGGTTGTAGCAAGTTTTTGGCAAAGGTTAGGATTTTGGGCTAGAAGTGGCTCAAATCTCGGGGTCGCTAGCATAGGTCTGTTGAGAAAAGTCCACAGTCAATGGAACATAGGCCTATGAGAGTGACTTTAGGTTGTTGGATGCTGTCATGCCTATAGCAAGAGAGAGACCAAGGGTTAAAAGGCTTAAATCTTTAGTGGCACTCAGGGAAAGGATGTCTGATTGGTTGACATGTCTCTTGAGGGTGTTATGGCTGATGTGGATGAGTTTGTTTAATATGTTCCGTTGGTTCCATTTCCTTAAGGTCACCAAGGAAGTTGAATCCCTTATAGTATCCTCTCTCGCCACATGTTTACCCTGGCTGGGCAGGTTGCTTCGGTGGACCTAGGAGGAGGGGGTGTTACAAGTTGGTATCAAAGCATGGTTGCACTCTCCTTGGGTGAAAGTGTTGGTCGTGCATGCATCTCAATTTCATGTCTGTCTCTTACACTTGCATTGCATGTGCTTGTTGCATTGCATCATGTTGATCATGGTTGTAGTAAGGTTGTCATGAGGAACTTGATGTGATTTTGAGGGATGCATCTGTTAGCACTTGAGATTTCACCTAGGCTGAGATAGACAAACCTCAAAGCTACATCAAACCATTTCACCTCGTAGCTAGCCCTACGAGGTATGAGAAGGCTCTCTCGGGTCAAACTCGGTGGAATTTTCAATAGGATGAGTTTGACCAAATTAGAAACACTGATTTTAGGCTAGTAAACTGATAAGGAGGGTTGATTTAAAGTTTTTGGGGTTTTTGGTGGCAATTGGAAGGAGTGCAATTCAGAGTGTGGGGATTGAGCTCAGTTTTTGCAGGTGGTTCTTTGGGGCAAGGTAGGAGTTTTTGCTGATGCCTTTAGCTGAGATGGGTGATCAAGGAGGAAAGAAGAGAAGCTAAAGAGGGCAAACAATGAATTTGAATCCTCTCTAGACAGTGGAAAACATAAATATTAAACAAAATTGAAAGCTGAGCATGGCATGCATGAATTCAAACTTTATCACTTCTTTTGTTTAATTAGTAGCAAGAGAATAAGAGATGAAACACATAAACACACTTACAATGACAATTAGGAAACACACCATCAACACAATAATCCACAAGAATCCACAATGAAGTCTGCAAAACCCTGGCCTTCCTTTTCCTCAAATGGCAGAGATACAAGTAAAATATACAATAGAGCTTCTCCCTCAAGAGTCCAACCATGAAAATGAGTAAGAGAAGGAATAATATAGAAGATCTAAATCCTTTCCCCACCTCTAGGGGTCGAGCTCAGCTTCCTAGGAGCTGTTTCAACTAATTCTAAACTAATCACTAGATAATAGGCAGTCAAAACAACTTGCCTCTAAAACTTAGGAAACCTATTCATGCATTAAATATTTACCATTTACATCAAGGAATCTTCTAGAAGTGTTCAAGGAGAGTAAAAGTATCTAAGTGCCATGAAAATTACACAAAAATCCATCATTTACATGCCTCAAAAGTCAACCAAAATAAAAACAGTGTTTTGCTGGCCGAACTGGTCAAAACAGTGAAATTTCCCTGAGTGGTCGCGCCCCTCACTTTGACTGGTCACGCGCATTGACAGCTCTGTTGGAGGGCCTTCCCGGTGTCCAAATCAGGTGCAAGATAGCTCACTGGAAAGGTCTGGAGTCTACTTTCCAACCCAACTAGAATTTCTGAATTTGGAGTTGATTTGACCCCTCAAAAATCAAATCTCCCAAGACAGCTTTCTGCAACTCAAAAAAGGGGCAGAAAGTCAAAATTTGCATGCATTTTGAGCTTTTGGAAGCCCAAATCTTCATAAAATCTGAAACCCATCCATAGACAAGTGTATTTTTGCATGAAAATTCCAAAAATGTAGAGTTTTCCCCGTTATGAGCTGTCCCCATGACTGGTCGCGCGCAGGGTGAGACCAGTCAAATGGCCAAAACCTGTAAAATTGCACAAAAAATTCACAAATGACAACATTTTCTCCAAATTTATTGAAATTTGGTCTGGGAGTCCCCAATCAAGTACCATGCTCAGTCAAAGAGTCTTTGGCCAAAATTTGGAGTGGATCGGGCGTTTTCCTTCGTTTTTGTGTTTTGGCCAACCGTCCTTGGAGCACCTTCGTTCTCGCCGGTCTTTTTGACATTTCTTTAAAACCATGACACCTGTGCAAAAAGTGAAAGACGTTTTTCTTCTTTGGCATGTGGTGGACAAAAACCTCTCTCAGTTTTCCAAAATTCATCTTTAATTGCTCTGAAACATCATTTGAGTGAAACTTGCCCCGATGTGTGAAACAAGGAATTTGGTCGAAATGAAGCGAAATGAAGGGGATAGGGGGCTTCTAAATTCTTGGGGAAATTTTTGGGAGTGGGGAGGGATGTTAGGAAGCAGGGGAAAGTGGAATTGTAGAGATTGAGTGAGGGGAAGGGGTCCAAAAGGGCAAATCACAGGCCAAACCTAGAAAATTGCCAGGTTGTAACTAGAAACTAGGGTTTGTGCAAAAATGAGGATTTTGGGGAATCTGAGTGTTGGGAAGTCTATGATATGGTACTTTAAGGATAGGGGCAGGTGTGTGAACATCAGGAAACAAGTTTTGCCATTGATCTGACCATCCAAGAGAAATTGGCTTCAAAACCCTAGGAGAGGGAAATGAACTTGCCAAGGCACAACTGAAGCATGAACAAGGTGTGAAATGACCCAATAGACACTGACATGATAATGACAACCCTATGAATGATGATAGACTCAGATAAATGATGACATAGACCGCCATTTGGACAACTTTTAGAAGGAGTGAAAGCAAACCCTAGACCTAATGCCTAGTGACCAAATTTTGCTTGAAAACTCTTTGAAATGACAAAATTTGACCTTGACACTTCAAAATCACTTTGCAAGAGCATATTTGATCACTGGAGGAAGGATGAAAAGACTGACACTAACACAATCTAAGGCTGATATAAAAAGGAGCTACATCACTATCCTCAGATTGACCTTCTAATGCTGGACCAAAGATAAGTTCAAGTTGGTCATCTTCCACATTTACCATATTAGACAAAGGATCTATATTCAAAATCTTAGCCACCTGACCTTGATAACTGTTGTTCTTCATTAATTCAATCAAAGTTATTGACACTTTTAACTTAGCAATTTATTTTTCTAAGCTAAAGGTTGTAGTTTTCTCTACCTCTTTGACCGAAGCATCTTTCTTTTCAGTTTTCTCCTTTGTTGTACTTGGATGATTTGACTTTTCATTTACTGATTTCACTTTACCAGACGTAGGATCTACTGGCTCCTTTCCCTTTTTCTGCACATTTGGAGAGTCATTCTTTGGTGGTGTTTCTTCCTTCCTTTCTGAACTGGATTAATAGGAACATCCCTACTCCTAAGTGAGTATTGCCTTTGCCAATGCATTCATGTATCCTCTTTGATGTTCATCCAATTCCTCTTCTAGGATTGTTTCATTTGCCAGTATAAAATCTTCATCCTTTTGGACAGCTAGACTTTCTGAATACTCTTCATCTTTGGTGATATAAATTGGCAAATCATTTGGTGTAAAAAAGCAATTCTCTTCTCCAACTGGGGCCTCACCATATTCTGATTCAGTGCCATGAACATAGTTATGTTGTAATGGTGTTTCGACTTGCTGTTGAGTTGATGGATATTGAGCTCTTTGGTCTCGTTGTCTGATTCTAAATTGTGGTTGCTGCTGACCACGAAAATTTGGATTTCTAACCTATGTCTTGGGCTTATCTGCAATGGTGAATCTATCAAACATCTTCTCAATCTTACAAAGAAAATGGTCTGAAGTAGAAGCTTCTTCTTTTATAGTCACCTTCTTCTCGGTCTTTGTTCTAGCTCTCTTAGCTAACAAATTTGCTTCAACACTTACTGCAATTTTCTGCATGTCCTCCAATCTAGCCGAGTCTCTTTCTCTCAACTGATATGCCATATCGTGATCAAAACCATCAGGAAATTTGATCAAAGCCAACTCCATAGGTGGCTTGATGTCAGCTAGAATGGCATTATAAATAGTATTGAATCTAACACAGTAACCCTGGACACTTTCACCGATGTTTCTCTTTATGTTCTCATACTCGGAAAGGATTTGAAGTGGATTTTTCTTCACCTCCCAACAATCGAGAAATTGTCTTTGAAGGGCTTCCAATGAATTGATTGTTCCAGCCGGCAATGCTCTGAACCACTTTCGGACTTCACCTCCAAAAGTTTGCACAAATAATATCATTGTTACATTCTCTGCATCAATCTTTTGGAGATCAAAGAAATCACTCATCCGATCAACATGCTATTGTGCTATGACACCTTGAGTAGCATCAAACAATGGGATATTGCTTTGATAATCAACAGGCACATTATCCAAGTTCTGTGGCAAAACAAGAGGTGCATATCTGGCAGCCATTGCTCAAGGTGGATTTATAACTGGCCTTGGGGATGTAGGAGGAGTTGGAACAACCGATGTATGAGGTGTTGAAGGGGGTGAAGAAATTCTTGATGTTTGAGGTGTGGAAGGAGTGGATGGAGGTGAAATCACTGCAGATTTCTGATCAGAGAAGGCAGGCTGCACGGGAATGGTGGGAATTAAAGGAGTTTCAGTAGGAATTTCTGAATTAGATACAACAACAAATGAACTAAGAGTAGCAGATGCAGATTCTAAGAACTCGAGAATATTGATAGCCACAATTGAAGTTTGAAGATTCAAAATATAAGTGTCAATGGATAGATTTGCTCTTTCAGTTTCAAGATCCTTGACAAACTCGAGATTTAGAGCGGTAGCACCAACTACACTTTCAGACTTAGTCTCAAACAAAGATAGCTCAAAATTTTCATCAAATGGAAGATCTTCAAGATACTAAAAAATGTTGGGTTGTGTTATATTGTTTCCACATAGTTAATAGGGGGTTTGCGGGGTACCCGTAACCCCACTTTATGGGGTCTGGGGCATCGCCCCAGAAAATTTTGGTTTTGGACCCTATGTTAGGTTGGGCGGACCCACCTATGGTTTTGTGCATGATTTTCGCACATGTTTTTGGACGCGATGGTTTTCGGTCCATGGTTTTGGACGGGATGGTTTTTCGGTCCATGGTATTGGATGCTTCGGCATGTATAAATATGTATTGTAACATTGAAAGGAAAATAATGATAAATCAAGCTGGTAGTCCCGGTTTTGGGATCCAGTGGGAAATCTCTGTGTATATGTGTTTTATGTGCTCTCGCATTTTTATTTTTCTGCGATTTAGAATTCGTATGCAAGTAATTTCTGTACGGGGTTAAAACCTACATTTGGTATCAGAGCTGTTTTGGCTTCAAGGGGACGCCTTTGTTGCTGAGGGGTTTCGCTCGGGCCTGTGGTAGACCCTGTTCAGTGGAGATCTGCGAGATCGATTCTGGTGGTGAAAGAAGATGGCGAGCAGCGGAAAGATAGAGATTGAGAAGTTCAATAATGGTCAGAGTTTTGAGTTGTGGAAACTCAAGATGGAGGATCTGTTGGTGGATAAAGATCAGTGGATCGCGGTAGATCCGGGTACTAAACCAACGGGAGTGACGAATGAAGAATGGAAGAAGTTGGATCGGAAGGCAAAGAGCACAATACGATTGTGTGTCTCAGATTCAGTATTGTTGAATGTATCAGGGGAAGCTACGGCGAAGGCTTTATGGGACAAGGTAGGGACTTTGTACCAATCTAAGTCTCTGGTGAATAAACTGTTCCTGCGGAAAAAGCTATATAACCTGAGGATGAAAGATGGAGACTCGGTGACAGAGCATCTGAATGCATTTAATCCTGTGGTAAGTCAGTTATTATCTGTTGATATTAAAATTTCAGATGAAGATAAGTGCATCAGTTTGTTTTATTCTCTACCAGACTCGTGGGATAGTCTGGTTATTGCAATAGGTAGCAATGCAACTGCTTTGCAGTTTGATGAAATAGTCTCAGCCTTGCTGACGGAGGAGATGAGACGGAAAAATATGGACAATCAGAATGGTGATGCCTTGTCTGTACGAGGACGGTCCCAGAACAGAAACAAAAATAAGTCATCGAGTGGGAGATCTAAATCTAGAGGGAGATCTAAATCTCCAGGAAAACCTACAAAGGTGGTGTGGTGGAAATGCGGAAAGGAAGGGCACTTCAAAGGGGAGTGTAAATCTAAAGCTCCTGATAAAGGAAAGGGATCTGATGATGCACCTTCTGCAGAGGCGAAAACCACCTTAGATGAAGGTGGGGATGTGTACTTGGCTTCTTCAAGTACACATGTAGATCATGAGGCATGGTTGATTGACTCAGGTGCATCCTTTCACTTCACTCCCCCATAGAGAGTGGTTCTGCGAGTATGAGAAATACGATGGTGGT
>APFE030024766.1:0-11480 GCA_000404065.3 Pinus taeda
ACTGGTGTATTGATCTGTGATCTGTTTGTGAGCGGTGTCCTTTTGGTGTTCTGTCTGAGGAACTTACCCTGTATATTCCTACACTTGGCTCCCCAGTCTCCCCTGTTTCCCCTTCTCCTTCACACAGATTACTGAAATTCCCTTCTTGCAATCGTTCTGGAATAGAATTTTCAATTTCTTGAAAGTCATGTTTGTCAGTTTGACTATGCACCTCAGCAAAGGCTACAGATGGTGAACCTATGGCCTGAAGGGAACTAGTAGGTTGTTTGGAAATAACTTTCTTGGGTCCTACTGAAGGTTGAGATTCGACTTTCTTATTGATTTCGTCTATGAAGGTTGATCGACCAAGGGTCACCGGCCCCTTAGCTTTTTCTGGGTTTGGTAAAGGTTTGGGATTTTTCTCTGGCTTTTTCTGCTTAGTCATGCACTCAATTTAACTACTAAATCCTTCTCAAGCAGATAGCAGCAAATCTGCAGGAAAGTGGGCAAAAGAGCAGGGCTTTTACATGCTCCATAAGTAGGTTCTTACCTTCCGTTTTCAAAACCAAATTCTTCCCTAGCAGGTTCGTACACTACCCTGAAAAAAACAAATGGCTACACCCTTTCCCCGACAATGGCGCCAAAATGTAGAGCTATAAAAAGGGTCTCTTTCACCTCTAGTTACCTCACATTAATATGTCAATCCGGGAATGTCTTGCTATTTCAAAGAGTGTCTCAGTCTGAGGAGAGTAATGCTTGTAGTACAGTTGTTTAAAAACTACAAAAGTAAATAGATGCGTGTCTACAACTTAACTACTTCAAAAGACTAAATCACACCCAACAATTCATCAGTCAAAGGTTCGGTAGAAATAACCCATCCTTTTCGTAACTGATGAAAATAGATCCAAGGTCTGGGAGCCAGGTAGTAGATGCTGGCGCTCACTACAGCCTGAGATCGTCCTTAATGAATAGAAATGTAATAGCAAGTAAAGGAAATAACAATGAAATAGAACAACACATCAGCCAAGGGTTCGGTAGCAATAACCCATCCCTTTCATAACTGATGGGAGTAGATCAGAGGTCTAGGAGCCAGGTAGAAGATGCTGATGCTCACTACAGCCTGAGACCATCCTTAAGAAATGGCCAGTAAATAAAACAACAAATCAGCAATCTTGAAATGGAACAACAATTGAAATGGAACAACAACTAAAATGGAACAGCAATTCAGAAATGGAACAACAACTAAAATGGAACAACAATTCAGAAATGGAACAACAACTAAAATGGAACAACGGTTGAAATAAGCAGTAACCCAATACGTCAAGCTGTGACTCTATTTAATCACTCCAATCAAAACGTCAATCCTTCGCTCTTAAAGATGTACACATACTATGGAACAACACTACCGATGAAAAAATATTAAAACCATAGAAACACAACGTGCTTAATCTGATTCTGTTATTGCTCTAAATAAAATCATACGATTGCATCTCAAGATGAAAATAGTAACATTCAAGGATTCAATAATCATGTGAAATCAGACTTTTCAAGGTAACTGCTGTAATGCTAAAGCACAATCGCATCAAACTCTGTAATGGAGTGACAATATCCTGTAGAGATTAATCAACACTTAAAGGGTTGGTAACATGATACAGCGTCAATATAAGACTTTCGTTTGCAGGAACATTAAATGAGTTTAACATAATAGAGCATGGAATATAGACGTTCTTAAGACACAACAGATTACCAGATCACGTCTATAAACAAACCACACAGAAACCACGCGTAATGGTACAAGAGCAAGTGTCCTCCAGGGCTGGGCCCTTAGCCTCCAGGGGTACACTGCTTAAGATTGATCCAGGCTCAAAGATAAAAGAGTAACCAAGTCTGTATTAAGGCATGAAGTAGAATTACAGTAACTCAAGTCTTCAACATAACATAGAGATCATAGCCTTGATCTTTCTTAAAAGAGATTACATAAAAAGTCCCCCCTCTAGCCAACAACGATATCCCTTATATAAGGATGATGACGGAGATATCTAGATATAGAAAATAGATAAAATAGCGATCCCTCAGGATCTAAGATCCTGAGGGATTCGCAGAATCGTTAATCCTGAGTCACTTCTTTCCTTTTCTGCTCTGAGCTGGTATCTCCGCTTCCTTTCCTGGGTTGGTCCGTTTTGATCTGGTTTGCTTGTGGTCTCCCGTCAAAGGGACAACAATTAGCTCATCTTTGTCTTTGGGATGGCCACTTTCCGTTTTTCCTCCCTTACGCACATAGGAATGACACTGATCAACGTTTCCTATTAATCTTGCGTGTTTCGTTATAAATCCTCATTATTATCTAAGTTACTAATGCAAAAGGCTTTTAAGTGCTAATGAAAAGATACTGAAATGACCATCGAAACATACCTTCTTTGATACTCCACAGTTGTGCTAGACATAGGGGAGGCTTTCATCCCATGTGCATGGATGCTTTGAGTTGTACATGCGCAAAATGTGTATGATCATTGTTGGGCCGTGAATACGACCACCTTTTTAACACTTATTTCATCCATTTTTACTTTTCTTTATCATGTTATTAACCATAATTTATCATTTAAATCCATTTTATAAATGATTTATGCTCTTATGGATGAATATTATTTATCTTCCTTTATTTCTAATAAATTGATGATTATGCATGATTTTATCCATGATAGTTTTAATAAATTGGTTGTAACATTATTCACCATTTTTAGCCTCCAAGGTAATTTCTAGATTGAAGATTTGATCATTAAAAGTGCCAACTCAAAAATTCACTGGAATAAGGAGTGACAGTTTTGCGGTTGAGATTCTGAGCAAATGAAGACGAATCTGGAAAATCTGGAACATGGGGTTTGTCCAGAACGGACCCAATTAACTTTGGAAAAGAACGATTTGCCCAAATTCGACTTGTACTGAGAGAAACGCAGGGTTCTTTGAGCACGATTTTCTCATATTTGTTGTTGCGGCCGTCCTCCAAATCTCAGCTGCAAAGACCAAATTCACCTTGCTCTTGTTAAAATTTGAATGGGAATATATTTTCTTGTTGATCAATTGGTTAGAATCAATCAATTTTGTAATAGAAATCATGCTGTAATTATCTCTATTGTAACTGCTCTCTGATCTCTCCCTATTTAAATGAAAACAGAGATCAGAGAGGGGGATGGAAAAATGATGAATTTAGAGAGGGAGAATCAAGGATTCAGAATTAGAAATTCAAGAATGATGATGGATTATTCATGATAGGATAGGAAGAAGAAGGGATTGTTGCATGTTGTAATTCTCAAGCTTTTGCTGTTGTAATGATTTCACAATTTGATGATTAAAATATGATTTGGGAGTTGCTGCTCATTCTTCTCATCTGAAGTAGCCCAGTAGCGTTCGCTGGTGGCTAAGGGCCCAGCCACTGGTGGATTACATTGATGTTGTATTATATCTTTACGCTTCATGTGTGGTTTGATCTCTTTCTTTTACTCTATTTAGTAATCTGACACACTTTACTGTTTTACATATCAGTGCTGTTATATATACTTGATTGGATACTATCGTTATCTGCAACAGGAATGCTATGTCATCATTTTAACTTTGTATCGCATTGTTGTTCCTTTTGATAATTGATATAACATTGCTGTTCCTTACAAATTGTCATTCGATTACAGATTAACTGCGCTATATGTTCCTAAATCGGTACAATTGTATGATGTATTCTTAAATTGTGACTGTTGTTTATTCAAGATTGTTGTTCTGTACAATTGCTGTTACTTTATAGTTGTGATTCATGCGTATTGTATCAAAGATTAGATTACTGTCCCTTTTAATGATAAGTGTGTTGCGTGCTTGACTTGGGTCGCTGTAGATTCATATTTAATCTGTTGTTCTATACTTTATCTTTGATAATCTGCTATTCCATTTCTGTTTGCTATTCAATTCAAAGGCTGTTACTCAATTCTTGTTGATTATAATTATTGCTTCATTCATTTACCTAGGATAGAGTCTTGCTGTTCAATCCTATTTATAGAAGTAGATGATGTTCCATTTCTTAATTGCTGTTCCATTTTCTGTTATTTGCATTATTGATTGCTTTGGTGTGCAGCAGGGCTGTCAACTGTAGAGAACATTGGTTAGCTTCCTTGTTCTCAGATTGATTGTCTTTTCCTAGTTTGATTTCAATTGCATCAATCTCTAGAGGAATGAGTTATTTCTACTGTATCCTCAATTGATGTTTGCTGAGTGAATAGTTGGATTTCAGAGCATTTGAGTTTATGTTATTGTTAGATTTCTTTTTTAAGCATTCATTTACTTTTGGATTGTAAGCACTATACTGCAAAACATTACTCTTAAGTAAATAGTCACCTCAGACTGAGTACACTCTTGAAATAAAAAGTCGTCCCTGGGTTGGCAATTAATGTGAGTTAATTAGGAGTTAAAAAGACACCTTTTTATCGCTCCACACCGAGTTTCTCCTATAGGGGAGGCTCGATAATACTAGTGACATCATGCTCTCAAATTGTGTGATATTTAATTTCTTTCTTTGTTGGGTCTCGCCTCTCCATATTGAATTAACTTTAATCCTACATCACTCTCGGTCCCACATTATTTCTTCGAGAAATCACCATAAACATATTTTAAACATTCTTCTCTTTTTTTGTCATATATATGATTTTTTAGCTTTCATATATATATATATATATATATATATATATATATATATATATTTGAAATTTGAATTTTGAACATAGTGAAAAACGAGCTACAATAGAGGGCTTGATTAAGCAAGCATATGTATTTCTTCTTTATTCTTTAATTAATGTAATACATATAGGAAGGGGTTTTGCGTAGTTGATTTCCCCTAGATAAATCTTTGTGCATGTGTGATGTTTCCTTTTGTATCTCTATGATTTGTGTTCTAGATTGTGAATTAGCTTCCACAAATTAGTAGAGTAGATTCAAGTTTTGTGATTTAGTAAATTTCATGAGAAATATTGAATCCACACATTAATTTCTACATGGTATATGACCTAGAGTCACTGTAGAGAAGAGATTTCGAAGTTGTCATTGTAGGAGGTTTGAATTTGCAAATCAGGGTTGTAGGTTTTCTTTAGGACTAAGAAGATGGATTTCAATGGACTAAGACTCGAGTATTCCATTTACGGAAGCTCAAATTATGTTGAATGGAAGGACCACATGGAGGCATTGTTGGAAGATAATGGTTTGAAGGAATTCATTGATAATGATATTATGAAACCAACAACATTTGATGATAAGGATCTATCAGAATGGAATAATTATGTAGACAAGGTGAGGAGAATCATATTGGAGGGAGTAAGATACCATATTGTCTCAAATATCCATGGGAAAGAGACTCCATATGCAATGTGGAAAGCATTGACAGATATGTTCCATAATATTAGTGACCATAGGAAGTTGGCACTTAAGGACAAACTTTGAAATATCAAGATGTAGAAGAACGAGACTATTCCATAGTACATGAATAGGTTCACATAATTCCATGATGAACTTGGTCAAGTTGGTTTTACAATTGCAGAATATGATTTGGTAATCCTATCCCTTCTAAGCCTTCCCAAGAGCTAGCACAACTACCAAGATTTAGTGAATAGGAGGGCGAAACTAAAAAATTTGGAGCGTCTATGGTCCGACTTGCTACAAGAGGAAATAAGGTGGAATACCAGAGATGGGACCTCATCCAAAGAAGAGGAAGAGGAACTTTCATAAGTCAACAAAGGAAGGAAGGTCAATGGGAAGAATTCCCAAGGTGAGGTTAATTCCATCCAAGAGGGAAAGAGGAAAGACTTGTCCAAAATCAAGTTCTTTCATTGTCATGAATTTAGGCACTATGCCATGAAGTGTCCACACAAGAAGGAAAGTAAGAAGGAGCCTGCAATAAAAGTAGAAGGTGAAGCTTTGGATTCATAGTTTGAGCTTAAATTAACTCTCATCGCATGCATGGTGAGCACTGTGATGGGGAACATGTCATACTTGGACAATGGTGCCTCGTTCCACATGACGGGGAATAGAGAATTTTTTAATGACTTGGAGGACAAATATCTCAAGATGAAGATTGAGTTTAGAGATGACGGAAGGTATAGTGCTACCGGGATTGGTATAGTAACCTTTCTAAGGGAGTCGGCTTCCCCTCTTAGACTCAAGGATGTCATGTTCATTCCGGGACTAAATAAAAATCTCATGTTTGTTGTAGTTTTGGAAGACCATGTTTATGATGTGAACTTGAACAAAGGGAAAGGATTCTTGAGACATATCCATAGGACAAGTGAAGAAGATCGAGGTTCAAGTCAAGAACCTGTATGCACTTGAGGCAGAAGATGCATGAAAATCCTTGAGGAGAAAGGAAGAGACTAGAGATATGGTGGTTGAGAGGGAGCTTGTTAGACATCTCAATATGTGGCCTCGGAAGAAGCCTCAAGAAGTTGTGGAGAAGCCAAAAATGGAGAGGCAGAGAGGACGAAGTGCAGAGACATCTACTAAATAAAATACCTATAGTAAGGGTACAGTTAAATCCAATTTTGTAGAGGGAGCACATGTAGCTATACCTCTAGGAGCGAGGTGGAGCGATGTAGATCCTTAGTCCAAGAGTTGCAGAAATTTGGGCTAGGTCCATTAAGGCATTCTCCTCATGGATCATTACCTTGCTATGGGTTACCACAATATTCATTAGCAAGAGGATCAATGTCATCCATATACTGAGGAGTGCAGAGGAGTGTTGATAGTAGAGTAGGAGGCATAGTAGCATAGTCAACAACAACATAGTTTCCCAATAGACAGTTGCAAACACAATTGATTCATTTTTTGTATGCTTCTCAGTTGCAGGTGTTGCATTAGAAGAAACAATAGTGAGAGGTGTTGCATGTAGTACATTCCATAGGTGCAGGATAGGGTGTTTTATAATCCCTTTCTTGCTGAAAGGAAGTATTGAAAATGCAGAAAGAAAGTCTCAATTTTCATTTTACCTTAATCAAATTGAGTAGATTCAAAATTCCATATTAGTAGAAAAATTAGAGGAGTTAACTGAGGTGACATGGTTCTTATCACTCAGTTAAGAAGACTCAATTTGAGTTAATGAGTTGAATTTTAGTTTAATTGAATTTATTCCTAAAAAGTAGGAGTCTAGCTCAGTTAATTCTAGTTAGGGGCATGAAGTTCAGTTGTGTACAGTGATTCCTAAATTTTAGGATCCTAGGTTGAGTTAATTTCAATTGTATCAATTTAATTCAGTTAAATTGAGTTATGTTTAGTTAAACAAGTTCTAACTGTTGGAGGAACTAGTGGAAGGTTAAGTTGTGGAAGAACTTCAACCACACTTAGTGATTAATGTAGAAAATCTCATAGATTCACAAGCTCATGCAATTTACTAAAGCACACGACAATAATATACTTATACTTTCAACCAGTGGAAGCCAATCTATCGATGAAAACAATATGAACAAGAATAAGACAAATAAAGGACACTTAACACAAGATGTATCTAAGGAAAAACACTACTGAAAACCCCACTATATGTATTGTATATACCATAAATATGAGTGAGGATACAAAGCTTGTTCTCACTAGAACAATTCCGCACAAGTATGCTCAATTCTCTCAACACACAAGCAAGCTCTTGGCCAACACTTAGCCAATTATGCAGCTCTCCAAGCCCCTAATCTCTTGCATAATTCCTAGGATGAATAATCTGTATTTAAAGGAAATTTGTGCTTCCAAAACTACACAATCCAAACATAGGTCCTTCTCTAATTGCATGCATGATATTTACAACTCAATAAATCATACAACTGATAGTACATTGTCGATGCTCTCTATTCTCAACTGGGTCTTTCTCAGAATCAACATGCATGAGTTTCTGATGAGGGAATCTTCAGTTAACTAGAGTGACACTTGTGGATGCACTAGTGCACCAACTGACTATTAACTCTCTATTAGTTCCACAAATAGTTTGGAACTAATTTAATTGAACATAACTTAGTAAACTGAGTGATTTAATTACAACTCATAATTAAACTCATCCCGAACCCCTAAAACTTCGGGAGAACATATACATGACTACAAAAATATTGCCAACTCGAAATTCCTAAGCTAATTAAGTTAATTAAACTTAATTAACTATTTAAAAGTTGCTATGAGAATAGAAATTGATTTTAATTCATAGTTTAATTCAAGGAAAAATTAAACTGGAAATTCTTGTTTCCATTTCTCAACACTCCCTTTCAATAAGGAAGGGATTATCAACTATCTCAATCCTATCTCTGTGAAACTATAATTTACATCTTGCCAATGCCTTTGTCAAAATGTTAGCATCTTGCTCCTTTGGGGGAATGTACTCTAACAACATGTTGAGGCCCCGAAAATCAGGTCGACAACAAGGAGGATACCCACCCGGCCCGGACCTTGGTTGGCAACTCCTTATCCGTTTGGTATAGCGGGTCCGACTGGGGATAACGGGACTAGTTTTCCGATCTTGGGTGTGTGTGTGTGTGTAGAGTTGAACTATGCTGATCTAAGAGTATTTTAAAGCTAATCTAATTTAGATTATTTAAACTAACACTATGCTATTGTAATCTAATGAGAAACAACACATCTAATCTACACTAACCCGAGGTGTATATCTTCTATTATGCGATCTAAAAATATTTCGAACAATAACTGGTAATAAAGATCATTCAACTATCATAAGAATAGAAATCATTAAAGATAAACCACTTTGCATAAGAAGTTAGGCAAAATAGTTATGAACAACATATCGCATAATAAGTTATTCATATGTCAGATACAAACAATATGACTCCACTGTACAAAAGTGCCAAATGATAACCCATAAATTCATATAATGACATATAAACAACTGAAACTATAAATCACTTAAAGAACATAAGCATGAATAGTCAAGAGATAAAAGTACCATTTATGACTGGTTCCACTCTTAAGCTTCAAGCAACAATGATTTATCTCTCCTTGCTCTAACATCTACTAAGAGTACAGAATTGCAACATCAGTAGCAGATATCAAATGCAAACATTAATAAACCTTGATCCATCCATTCATCAAAACCACCTCTGAGGGCGCAAAAGTGCATGTTCTGAGGACAAGTTTTTGACAAATCTTCGGACCCTTCTCTAAATGCCTGAGAAGGGTTTAAATACTGCTAGCTAACTAACTTGATTACATAAATTTAGGATCCGGTTTTCAAATGACCGTCCTTCTGATAAAGCAAATTGTTTCTAAAAATTAAATCTGACTCTGAACTATTTCTGTATTTGCTTCTTAGTGCTGTAAGCACGCAACATTTGGCTGGGAAGATTCGGCTGGTTGCTTTCCCCTTTCGTGTGTGCTATAAAAATAGAAGTAACAAGAGCTGGCACCACTTTCTGGTAAATTATAAGATTTTTTAGAGAATCTCCCGCTGACTGGGTGTATACTTGGTAATAATCAAATTTCCCTCAGACTGGTTCTGCTTTTGCTATTTCGATTTCTATCTTTGCAAATGACTTGATGAATCAGAAGGCTTTACTTTCTGAGCAATTTTCTGGATTGAAAACTACCTCCGTTCTTCATTCCGGGCTTTTTGGCGTGTAAGTTTCAGGTCTTATTGTAATCATGCTGCTTTTGTGCGCCTTTGATTCTGAGCTTCAGATGACCTATCGGTCATTATCATCTGTTGAGTGATACTCTGGAATCTGTAGTCCTATCGTATGTGGCACCCGTTTCTGAAGAGATCTCTTCTGTGTTCTTCGAGCATTGGCGCTTTCCCCTTTTCCTTAGATGTTTCCTGCAAAATTGCTCCATGTTATTTCCTGTCTTATAGTTTGTGTAAAGAAAAAGGGTAATGGAAATAAAGATTGACATGAAAGCTTCAGATCTTATGTGTGCATAATTATGACATTCAAAGTGAACTGACTGTTCGAAAAACAAAAAGTAGCCATTCGTACAATCATTAATTTCCTTTTTTAAGGCGCGCGTTAAATTTTGATTAATGGGCAAATTTCCTTGAATACTGTGCCGAGAAAAATTCGCGCTCATCGTAGATCGCAGATTCGTGTTATATTAATGTGGCATCGCAATATCGGATCATCGCATATCGCAGATCGCAGATATTAGTCATTGTGTGCTACTTTACGCGATGTTGCGATATGCGATGTCGCACATTGGCCGTCAGAGATTTCTTAAGTTTCTTATTTAAGGGCGCTTATGGTGAATTCCATGCAATTAATTTCACATCGTTCCTTCATAGTTTGTTATGCCCATAAAAGAAATGTTTCCTTGCTTTGTTGCGATAAAATTCTAAGGAAAAAAAAAAAATGTTCCTAGAGATGTTTGTTTGAATTTTTATTAAGGGTCCCCTATTTGCTTGGTGTTATTGCTAATATCAAACAAAGAGGGGGGTTGTTGGTGGCCACAACACAACATAATCTGACTCAATACACAATCTATGAGATGATGATATTGGATATTAATATGCTTAGACCAATCATGAAAAACTAGATTTTCATAGAGTTTGATACAACTTTGATTATAACAGTAAATCACAGTTGGATCCATTTGCTGACCAAACAAACCAATGAGGATTTTCCTCATCTAGATTGCTTCACATGCTACTTGACTCACATCCATGTACTCTGCCTCTGCTGAGCTGAGTGCAGCCGATCTCTGTTTCTTGTTGTACCAAGAAACTATCGCTGACCCAGTACTGAAGATCCCTCGTAATGTGCTCTTCGAGTCGGATGGACTACTTAGCCAATATGCATTGGTGAAACCTTGAAACTTCACTTCCTCTGTCTGTCTATACCATAATCCATACTGAGAATTACCCTTGAGGTATCTCAACACATGCTTTGTTTCCTTCCCATACAACTTGGTAGGCCTAACCATCGCTTGAATAAGTTGGTTAACTACATAGCACATATCTGGTTGTGTGTTCACCAAGTACATGAGTGAACCCACAAGCTTCCTGTAAAGAACAAATTCCACTACTTCCCCTAAAGTAGCATCCTCCTTCCTCCAGTTACATGCTAAAGGATTCTCCATGGGTTTGCTGCTCTCCATGCAGAATCTCCTGAGTATCATGTTGGCATACTTGCCCTGAGACACAAACAACTCCCCATCACCCTGTCCTACCTCCATGCCAAGAAAGTAATGCATGACTGTTGGAGAGGTAAATCCCCTCTACGGATAGAGGCGATCTCTACTAGCCCAGAATGGGTCTAGCAACAATCAGACAATGCTATCACGCAAGTTCCTAAATGCAATTAAAGAGTAGGTAATGAAGACCTACTTCAGATCCAATTCTTTAGTTCGTAGAAGAGATGGCGCTCGCGTTCCTTTGCCTTGGCCGATCACGATCCTCCACTATCCACGTGAATGGACACCTGCACACAAAGAGAACAAACACAAACCCAAGCGTGAAATCTAATATATGCAATTATACATTAGTCAGGAAGGATATAATT
>APFE030024766.1:61231-101245 GCA_000404065.3 Pinus taeda
GCCTCAGACTGAGTACACTCTTGAAATAAAAAGTCGTCCCTAGGTTGACAATTAATGTGAGGTAATTAGGTGTTAAAAAGACCCTTTTTATCGCTCCACATCCTCCAAGACCCTTTTGATGATATTAATGAGGCTTTTATTGGAGGACTCAGCTCGGCCATTGCCTTGAGGGTAATAGGCTGTTGAATGACCTAGCGTAATATGATATTTGTGACAGAAGCTGATCATTCTTTTGGATTTAAAGGTAGCTGCATTGTCTGTTATGATCTTCTCTGGGCAGCCAAATCTAGACAAGGTATTGGTTTCTAGGAATTGTATGATAGTTGAGTCATTTTCTTGTCTACAAGGTATGGTCTCTATCCATTTGGTGAAGTAGTCTGTAGCTGTCAAAATCCATCTATGTTGTCCTGAGGATGAAGGGTGAATTTCCCCAATGAAGTCTAAGCCCCATTGTTGAAATGGTTTTTCAGTTGAAATGGGTTTGAGGGGTCAAGGCAGCAACTTCTTCTTCCTTTCAAAGATCTGACATTATGACATGACATTACAAACTTTTTTGAATCAGTAAACAGGGAGGGCCAATAAAATCCAGCCCGGAGGATTTTATCGGCTGTTGATTTCCAATATAAGTGCCCTCCACAATCTCCTGCATGAAATTCTCTAAGGACTTTATCAGCTTCATCTGAAGTTAGGCAGTTAAGCAGGACACCTTCATGATTTTTCCAAAATAAAAAATTATCTATGATACAAAATTTTGAAGCTTTCATTTTCAAAAATCTCTTTTTGGTTCTGGATAACCCTGGAGGAGCTTGCAGGTTTAATAATACAAAACATATGTCATCATACCAAGGTGATTGTAGGAAGGCTTGATTGATCTGTGGAGTCGCCATCTCTTGTTCGTTATCCAGTTCATTGATATCAAGGACTTGGAAATTGGTTTCAGTCATTAGTTTAGCTAGCCCTTGTCCTTTGATAAGTTTTGTTGGTTTGATCTCTATATCATATTCCAAAATGTTGGCTATCCATTTGCCCCTCTTACCTTCAATTCCCTCTTGAGTTAGAATGTCCTTGACCACTGCATTGGGCACATATGCAACTATGTGAGAGTACAAGATATAAGCCCTGAAATCCTTATGGCTTTGACAAGGGCATATGCTTGCTTTTCCATGATCTGGTATTTGAGTGGGGCATCTCTAAGGGCTCTACTGAAAAAGGCAATAGGTTTTTCACATCCCAAGTCATCCTTTTGTAATAAGACAGCAGCAATTGTATGTTCAGAGGCGAAGGATAAAATTATGAAGTCTCTATCAAATCTAGGGCTTGTAAGAACAGGTGTTTTTGTTAAAGCTATCTTGATTTCCTCAAAAGCCTGTTTGGCTTCAACTGTCCATTTGACTTTGGCATCCTTTTTGAGCATATTATTCAACAATCTTGTTAGCTCAGCCAAGTTAGGAATAAATATTCTTAGGAAATTAATCTTTCCTAAAAAGGCTTGTAATTCTTTGATGTTTCTTGGATGAGGGACTTGTAGGATAGCTTGAATCCTATCAGGGTCAATTCTTATGCCATCTTTTGAAATTATATGACCTAGGAGTTTGCCTTCTTCCAGGCCAAATAGTGATTTCTTTGGGTTCAAAGATATGCCATACTTTCTACAAATTAAGAACACTTGTCTAAGATGTTTTAAATGTTCTTGGTCTAATTTTGAGAAGGCTGTCAGATCATCAAGGTATATGACTAAGAAATCATGGATTTCCTTAGCAAAGGCTATGTCCATTGCCCTCTGGAATGTGGCTCCAACATTCTTGAGTCCAAAAGGCATTTTGACATATTTGAAAGTTCCCCAAGGTGTAGTGAAAGCTGTTTTATCTTGATCATCTGGGTGAACTAGAATTTGATTGAATCCTGAGAAGCCATCCAGTAGTGAGATCCTTGAAGCTCCCACTACCCTTTGTAAGATGTGGTCCATTTTTTGCAAGGGGTAGTGGTCTTTGAGAGAGACTTTGTTCAAATTTCTCAGATCAACACAAAGTCTTATCTCGCCAGTTTTCTTTCTTGTGGGTACAAGGTTTGAAATCCATTCAGAAAATCTTATAGGTGCAATGATTCCAGCTTCATACATTTGTTTTACTTCCTTTTCAATTAGGGGAAGAAGGACTGGATTCACTCTCCTCAAATTCTGTTTAAAGGGTTTCTGGTTTTCTTTTAGGGGTATTGTGTGCTGGATAACTGTAGTATCATAGGATTTAAGGTCCTCATAACTCCAGGCAAACACATCTTGAAACTCTTTGAACAGTTCAATATATTCTGATTTCTTATCAGGAGGTAAGGTTCTAGAAAGCTTAACTATTTTGGGATTTTTAGTGGTCCCAATATTACACTCCTCAATTTCTACATTGATGGGTTGCATCTTTGGTTTCTTAGGGATGTCATTTGAATCAAAAATGTCTTCTAAAGGAGTAAGACCTGTGGGCAAGAGATTATCCTTTAGTTGAATTACTTCAGTTTCTTCTTCCATAATTTCATTAAGATCTGCTAGTCTTAGCTTCTGTAAATTGGCAGAGTCAAAGGTTGTAGGATGTAATATCAGATCTGCTGTTTCAGCTGATATAGTTGTCTTCAGTTCATCAATTTGATGTTGATCATCCCTAATGCTTGTGTCTATGTTTAAGTTTGAGAATTCTTCTGTCATGGTCAAAAAATTATTTATCTGAGTATCATTCTGAAATACTTGCCAATTATCTACATTGTCTGGGACAGAAGGCCTATGTTTGATCTCAGCAGTGAACTGGTGGTTAGGCCCAAAAGGAAGTTTACAGGTGCTTGCAAAAGTTGCCAAACTATGAGCATGCAAGTTGTGGCTTCTAGGTATTTTGGTGAGCTGATATTCCAAGAAGTTGTTAAGCAAGTCTGTCACTGCTATCCTATAAGACCTTAGCCTGGGATCATTTGTGACAAAAGTTCCCTTTATCTATTGTATAATTAGATCTGAATCACCCAAAATGGAAACTTTGGTCACACCAAGACTCCTAATCAGTTTGAGACCTAGCAAAAGGGCTTCATACTCGGCCATGTTATTTCTACATTTGAAGTTAAGCCTATATGCATGACCTAAAGCGTGGTCATTTTGAGTATTGTGTATCCAAACCCCTGCCCCTGCTCCTAGTTTGTTTACCGACCCATCAAATTCCAAATACCACAAGATCTCTTGATCAATGTTTCTTTCAATGGATTTACAGATTTGTTCAGTGGGCTGGTCTGGCTTTGGTGATGCTTGTGATATATTAGCAGACTGTGTTGGGTTGATCACATCAGTGATTTTTGATCTTGAGCAGTGGACTGTTCATTTATGTGCCTGGTTTCTATTGTTTTTAGGAGCTTGACCTCAGTTTTGGGACACATATCAACATTGTACAATATGAATGAGTCCATGTTTGAATGAATGGAGTAGATTGGGAAGTTTTGGGGCTTCTCCTGACTGCTGACCACATGTTTCATCAGTGTTTCTCGGTATAATCTCTTTGGCTAGCCAAAGACTGAAATTGTGGCATATGACATGTCTAGTTGCAGAGATCCTTGGAGTTTGGCACCCCATGATGTTGATAAAAGCATACCATATTTAGGTGGAATGTCAGCTACTACCACATCCATTAAAATTGTTTTAGCTGGATATTGGACTAGGGATACACAAAGGTCTTTTATCAGGCCTAAGCATCTCACCTGGCTGGAATCAAATGAAAACAAGTCTTTATAGGGTCTGGTGATGTCTAGATCAAGTTTTTCCATTACTGATTTGGACATTAGGTTATGAGAGGCCCCTGAGTCAAACATGGCATTGTGTAGCACCTTGTCATGGATGTTTAGGCTGACATAAAATGGAGGGATACCTCCATCCATTGATTTGCCATTGACTTCTGAGCCAAAAATTAGCTCTGGCTGATCATCCAGAATATTAATTGCATCCCTATTCTCTGGTACTTGCAATGATCTATTAATTTGTTGTCTGAAGACCTCATGTTTGGCTAGTTCAGAAAGAGGAATTTCTATTTTTAGTTTGCCAATTTCTGTTTCTAGATTGAAAGGCTTTTCCATTTGAACTTTTATACTGTGAGCAACAAGTTTTTCCTTCTCTGCTGAATTTTGGGTGACCTTGTCCTGGTCAGGTACACGTTTTTGGGGTATGCTTGAATTGTGTCTGTTTTCTAGAGGTCTGCTCAAGATCTCTGTTGGAAGAGATGGTGTAGATGTAGGATTTACTGGAGGCTGTATATCAGATACATCTTCCACTGTGACCTCCCTTTGGAGTTTTTTATCTGAGGACTCTGTTAAGACAGACTTATCACTTGATTTTTTGGGAAGTTTGGTGTGTGTTTGTTTGGTATTCTCAGGTACATCTATGGTTCTACTTCTTAACTTGTATTGTTTGCGTACTTCATAGACTGCTGTGTCATACCCTTCTCTGAAATCAAATGACTCACCAGATTTTGTTTGGAATTGTTTATATTCTTGGGCTTGTTGATCATCTTATGTTAAGAATACTTGTTGTTCACTGTCCAAACCCATTAGATTGATGTGGGGATCTTTTACTTTTTCACTAGTGGTTGAGGCCTCTGCATAGTTTTCTTGAAATGGAGGTCTGATATTCTGATCAGGACCAGTCCTCCCAGCATTTGGGTTTTGGTTTTTTCTAAAATTGGGATTCCTAGTAGTGTTGCTTGTTTGCCCTTCCCAAGAGGAATTTCTCTCCATGGTCTCAACTCTATCTCCCAACCTCTCCATACCCTTCATGATTGCATCTAGCTTTTGGTCAAAAGTTGAGGGTTCCTCTTTAAATGTTGTTCTTCTCTCATTTTTGGCTCTGGTTCTCTTGGCAATCAGGTTTTCCTCCACACTGACAGCTATATTCTGCATGTTTGCAAGACTTGGAGGTGCTCTTTCTCTTAATTGATATGCCATATCTGAATCAAATCCATCAGGGAATTTGATCAAGGCTAGATCAGGTGGAGGTCTTAGGTTATGAGGAATGGCGTTGTATACATTGTTGAACCTAACACAGTAATCTTGAACTGTTTCTTGTGGACCCATTTTCAAATTATCATACTCTGTTAGTATGTGTAGAGGGTCTTTCTTCTTTTCCCATCTATTTAAGAAGCTTAGGTATAAAGCATCAGGATTGAGTATAGAATGTATAGCTAAGGACCTAAACCAGGTCCTTACATCCCCTGTTAAACTTTGTACAAAAATTTTCATTCTTACATCTTCATCATCTATTTCATAGTTCTCAAAGTAGTCCTGCATTCTCTTGGTGTGTTGTTGGGCAGTATAAGAGCTAGTACCATCAAAGTAAGTGATCTTGCTTTGATAATCTTGGGGCATAGCCCCTGGATTTGTAGGCAGGTGTAAAGGGGCATATCTGTTAACCATATTTGCAGAGATAAAAGGGACAGCAAGAAGAAGTGGAACAGTTGGAACAACAGGGATAATAGGAGTAAGGTGTGTTGGGGATGGAGGAGTGGGGAAGCTACCTTGGGAAGTGGATGAAGAACTAGGATAAGTGGGGGTTATGTGAGGATAAACTGATGCTTTGGCAGGAGTAGGAATATAGCTCTGTTGGATTGGTTCAACACCTGAATCTGAGAGCTCTCCTAGCTGCTCTTGCTTCTTCAACAACTTGGGAAATAAATTGGGGTTTTCAGAGACAGCTGGGGGATTATGGTCAGGGTTTGACCTAGTGTAACGAGTTTTCTTCTTTGGAGCCAGCTTCTGAGTTTTGTTTCCTTAGTATTCTATAAGAAGGTTAAATAGGAAGCTTGTTTCCTTTCAAGTGGTAATTTGAAATAAGTCCCCAGTGGAGTCGCCAATGATGTTATCACTTAGGTTGTTCCCTGCTTCCTAAAGGGAATATGGCCGAGGTAACCACTAACCAATCTTTTAGTTACAGGTCCTAGCCTACCTGCAACCAGAGAGGGATCTCTCTTTATGATTTAGCTTTGTTGGTGGGTGTTTTTAGGCTAGTTATGGTCTGCTGGTTTTTTTTTTTTTTAATTTGGTTGGTTGGTGAATTCAAACAGAACTGAGGTATAAATTACAGAACAGTGTGGGCCATTGGGCAATGGAGTTCAGGGTAGTGTGCTGCTGAAGTATGTTTATGAAGACAGAGTATTGCTGCAAAGCCAGATAGGCATCTGTGGAACAATTTTTTGAGATTAGGTAATGAAGTTATGGAATTAATGAGTGAAAGGCAATTGAGAATATTCCACTATGCTAACAAGGGGAGAAATGAAAGTATTGCTTAAGAGTAGTTAAGAATTCTTAAACAATATCCACAGTGAGAGAATTAGTTTAGACATGAGCAATTAAGAATTCATATCCATGGCTAATACAGAAGAAAACTTATTTAGAAATAGAGATTGAGCATAGGGTGTATTCAAACAAATCCTAAGCTATTCTTTTTATCTATTTACTATGATCATGAACATATATAAATTATTGCATACACAGAAAGACAAGAACACGGTTCAGAATAACTTATTGTTCCAGCAAATGACACAGGAATTCTGCAACAAAACACAGTCATTCATTTCCACCTTCAGAAAGTATAGGAACCAGGAACTCCACCAGCAATTTGTATTAGCAAAAGGTCTCAGATATACAATACAAATCTTCTGAAAGAGTTTCACTACAACCGACCCTCAATACGTTCTATGAAGGGATATATATACAAAAATAGGATATAAAATATCTAGATAGTGAGTTATGTGCAATAAATTACACCGCCAACTCTCTTACAAAAAGTAAATGAAAGAAGTAACTATAGTAATTAATGTTGATATGGCAGTTGTCTTTCTGTCAGAAAATTTTTGACTTTTTGGATCACCAAAGTTGGCTGTAGCTGTGTCTTTAAATCTGTGTTAATTGAGCCTGTTGTCTGAGTGTTTTGATGAGTCACTCTACGGATGCTTCCTGTGATATCTGAGTGCCTGAGTCTCTGCTGACCTGTACTATGACTGAGATCTGAATTTTCACAAAAAGGAATAATATGGTCGTATCACCTGGGCAGTACTTCCAGCATTGCCTACTACCAATCAGCTGGAGGTAGCTGATGTCTCCTTATTTTTACAAGTGTTTCATCTGCTTCTGTATATCTGTAGAAATTTGGAGGTACTTCAAACAGATGATTAATCTCATGCTCAATAAAAAATAAATTCTCTAATTTGTCAGACAGAGACTGCCCAGAGGGAGGCCCTGCTTCTTCTGTGGAGCTGGTGGATGCTGTGATCTGATTTTCAACATAATTGTTGATCCTTGTGATGTATTGATCATATGACAGCAGCTGTCCTGTGCCAGTCACTAGGCTAGGCAGTCCTTTATCCTACAATGCTGTCATCTTTGCCATGAATTCATCTATTTCCGCCTTCATATCCTGACATTTCCTTTCTAGAGTTTGAGTGAAATTTCTTAAATTCAGCACTTTTTTGGCTGTCAGGATAGTGTCTGTTCTGCTATTTATTTCCAATGCTGCCAATTCCTCCCTAGTGTGAGTATTGAGGAAATGTATCATTTTATTGGCCTGCTCAGGCATGATTCCTAGTTCTATTCTGGCCTTTTGTATTTCAACATGAGCTATTCCTATTAGTTCAATTTTCTCATGTATTTCCTAGATTGACCTCCATTGGTCATGGATTGATTGGCCAATTTTGGCCCAGATTATCTTCTTGATTTTTGCTAGAGTTTTGCCTAGAAGCAATTCTTTTTCCAAAGCTTTTACTTTGGTTTCTAAGGCCTTTATCTCTCTCTGCTTCTCTGCCACTGTCATTTTGGACTTGTCATAGCTGGCCTCTAGCTTGGCCAGTCTATCTTTGGCTTCATTGATTTCTGTCACCTGAACCTCAAGTTCCTTGACAGCTTTCATCAAGTCCTCCATGCTCATGGTTGATTCTGCTACTGCTGTTGTTGCTGCTGTGGCTTCTGTTGTTGATGTGGCTGTGGTAGGTGTTGGGATGGTAGGAGGGGCTGCTGCTGCTTGTGTAGGAGGGGCAGCGCCAAGCATTGTAGAAGTTTGAGGGGGCTGGGAGGTTGACTCCCCTTGCTTGTCCTACAATGCCTTTCCCAATTTTGCTTCCATCTGTAATATTCTTTGATTCATTTTCAGAAGCAGATCCATGGCCTCATCAATTTGCTTTTCCTGTGCAAGTTTTGCTGTTTGAGGGTGAATGGTTGGAGGCAGCTTTGTCTGCTTCCTCAGTGCAGCAATGTCATCCTCCTTTTTCTTCATAAGGGCCTTAATACCTTTTGTATCTTTAGGATCATGTCCTAGATCAATGATTATGTCTTCCAAAGTTTCTATTGTGTTGTCCTTAGAAATGAAGTTCTATTTGATCCATGGGGTGTATGTCCTTGGAGAGGACCTCTAGACTTGTTTTGGTGTAGTCTGCAGATGATCTAGGCTTTGGAACTTTAGGCTTAAGATGAGTAAAAATCATCTTATCCTCCTTGATGCCATATGCTGCCATCAATCTCTACTGCTTGGAGGGTGTTGTTTTTAAGAATTGATCATATAGTTGAACTCTTAAGAGTTCCTTTTGGGCCTTGATTTCCATAAATGACCCTTTGAATCTAGCTGGTTGCTTGCCCTGCTACCTTGAGGAGGATACCTCTGTACTTTGCTGCATGGCCTGTTCCTGTTGGAATGAACTAGTGGTAGTCTGCTGGCTGGATTCTCTTCCTCTGCTTTGACTTTCTGCTCTTTCTCCACTGATGTGTTCTTCCTCGGTCTGAGGGTCAATTCTTGGCCTCTTGGCCTCCGGTCGCTGTGTTGACCCACTTGGAGGTGTGGCCTCCTCTCTATCTCATTTTTTGCCTCTCTCTTCATTGAGAGGTGTTTGCAAAACTGGGATTTGGAGTGTTTCAGCTTGCTGTATAGGGGCTTGCCCTTGACTTTGGTCTTTTGAAGTGCTGGGGTGCCCTACCACTTTCTCTTGCTGTACATCCATCACCTCTTTGCCTTTTGCTGTGGTTGTTGTTGTTGTAGATGCCTACTGGGTGGTCTGTGCAGCTGCAGCAGTGGATGTGCCTTCTTCGACTTGGACTGGTTGCTTGAATATGACCTGCTGACAAGAATCCAAGTCAAGAGTTTTCTCTAAATCTTTCACAGTCTGCTCCATTGTCTCCTCCTGAGTAAATTCTTCTACTAATGTACCATGAAGCCATTCATCTTGGTTGGCAAAGTGTTCAATTTGTGGATATGGACAATGTTTATAGGCTAGCAGCCTATACTTGACTCTCTTAGCACTGATAAAACCTTGAGGGTCATAAGGGACCCACCAGAAGCTCCTTTTAAGTTTAAGTTGTTGCCCCAATATTTGATCAGCTTCTTGCCAACCATCTTTCTTGTTCATGATGAAGGGGCCTAGGTGATCTCTGAATTTGAGGTTGGCTTTCTTCTTGGCACTATGGAAGTGTGTAAGGTCGGAATTGATGAGTTACCTATAGTATTCCAAGGCAAACAATCTCATAGGCACATATCTTGGGAGCCTGTAAGGACAGAGCTCATAGCCATAGATCCTGTTGACTGTGTGATTTTGGTATAAATACCAATCACCTATTTTGTAATTCCTGGACAGTTGTAATATTTTCTGCATATCTTTTGACAATCTGGCAGGAGGAGTCCTTTTCAAGAGGCATGTGACTGGATAGACAAATTGGTCAATGAATTCATAGTAGGAGCAGGGAGAGTTCTGGACTTGATGGAAACCTGAAGACCAGAAGATGACAGACCTCCTCTCAACCTGTGAATCCAGCTTCTTGATGGGGCATTGGAAGCAATCTGTCTAGTAGTACATGAAGAGGTGATAGATGTATGATGAATATTTAAATATTGCTTCCCTGTCCAGCCTCAGCAGGTGGTCATGTATCTTGTTGGCAATAAACTTGGCATAATTGTATTTTATAGCAGGGGGCTTCCCAAGGCTATATGCAGATAACAAGACCAACATAGTTTCATCAACATGTTCATTTGTGGAGAACCCCAGCGCAGAGGATATCATGTCCACAAGAAGCTTGCCTACCTCATTGAAATTTTCATATGGGAAAGGAGGTGGCCCAGAAGGTTGGCAGTCTGCTCTCATGAAAGTTTTGGAAACTGCAACAATATCAATGCTAGAGAGCTTGGAGCCCTCATCCAGCAAGTACTTTATGGAAAAGGGGTAGAGCAGTTGGGTTTTCTTGTAATTTAGCATCTGATTGATGGAATCAGGAGTAATGTAAAAGAGTATGCTCCCAGATGGAGACTTAACAGCTCTGAGTTTTTGGTCATAATTTTCTGCACAGAGGTGAATGACTTCGGGAAAGACATTTACAGAAGGCAAGAAATATATAGGCAGATTTGACTCCCAGATGCCATACATGTCACTGTTGTCCAAGTGACTGTTCCTCAGCTGGCAGAAGGTCTGCAAGTGGTTCCTCTCTGTCACAAAATCTGCAATGAGGAAATCACTGTCCACAAGAGGCATAGCTTCAAGCTCCTTACTGGGTGGATTAACAGGAGCAACATCTAGAGTAGATGGAGTGGCCATGTTTGAACTTTACTGGATAATTACTTTGAGGTTAGAATTAGTGCAAAGGCTGAGGACTACCCACTGAATTGTCTTTGAAAGTGAGCAGTTTTGAGAGTATGAGGAGACTTTTTTACAGGGTTGATGAACTGTGGGGCACTCTGTTGGAAGAAACCAGAGTGTTTTGAGCTAATTAGATTGTTTTTTCAAAGGGAATTCTGATAACAAGGATCAATGTGCAGTTATATGGGCTTTAGCTGGTAGCTCAGCTTCTAAAGTTGCTTTTTAATGGTGAATTTCACAGAAGGGCACGAGTTTTTGCAAAGCTTCATGGTGTATAGACTTTACCAAGTTTTTGGGTAGCTTTAGCGGATAATTTGACTGTGAGGAGCTTTGCAGAGATTTTTTACAGGAATTTTAGGAGAAAAATGGCACAAACATGGGTGAAATAGGTCGACTGTGGCAAATACCTAGATTTTTCAGTGCAGGAGGTGTCAAGCTGGAACAATGGCAAGCAATTCGAGTCGACTTTGAGGGCGGCAACAGCTTGGGTGAGTAAATTATTGAATTCGGCAGAAAACGACGTATTCCGCATGCACAGCGCTCCCAAAACGACAAATGAAAATGACACAAAATGGTCATTTCGTGACTTTTTATGCAAATTTGGCCTTTTGGCGCTTTTTCGGCGATGACATCAGCATGACGTCATCGGTGGGTCTGGGTACGGTAGGGTGACGTGGCGGCTGACGTGGGTGGCCACGTGGCGGTGACACGGTGGCAGGGCATGCGGGCGGATGGACGACGTGGAGCAGCGGTGGCGGACGAAGGTGCTGACGTCATGCTGACGTGGGTATGACGTCAGCGGGAGGGGGCAGGCGGTAAGTGGTTTCCCCGGAGCACCCTTGGGCGGTAAGTGGTAAGAGCGGGGGGGGGGGCTCCGAACAACCCGGGTGGTTGATGCGTGGCGGGGGTACGGCGGTGAAACCGCCAATCCCCCGGACGCTAAACCTTCGCCCGTTTCCAGGTGAGATCGACCGCCCATCGTTAGATCTGTGGGGCCGGTGATCGAACGGCTGGCGGCGGATGTGACATGACAATGGATTATGTCTGCGGGGACCCGCTCGATTAAAATAATCAACTAAATAAATCGCGCGTGGGGTGGGTTTTTAACATAGGGTTAGCAGGGTTAGTTTATAAATGTTTAATTTAAAAAACATTACAAACCAAAACTTTTAGTGCGGAAGGGGGTAAGAGGGGTTAATGAGGGCGGGGATTATGGTTTTTTGATTTTTTAACCAAATTTTTTAATAAAAACCCATAGTTTAGGGTGGTAGAGAGTTAATATTAACCCCTGATGGATTAATATTCCCCAAGAGATGGCTGTATAGCTATAGTGCTAGGGGGGAGGGTATTTACATAGATTTTGTTTTTTGGGATTTTCATATAGATCTTTGTACAATTAGGGAAGGGGAATGCTTAGGGAGATAAATAATACATTAGTTGTTAATATGACATTGTGAGGTGAATGTAGGGGCAAAGACTAAGTTTTAAGAGGTAAAACTTGGGAGTAGAAGATGAGTGAATTTGAGAGTAAAGATTTTTATCCAAGAAATGTGGCTTCCTCTCCTTAAGCAAAATTCATAGTTTGACCTGGTTCTTTTTCATGGAATGAAGTGAAACAGGGCACTTGGGCAGATCCCAAGGTCCTTGGGAATGTTAATAAATGATGTTTGGGGAAAAGGGGGAAATTAGACATGCTTTCATTGTTATGTCATCAAACCTCTTCCATGGTGCCAATACCCTGAATGGAATGAGTTTTTCTCTTGATAAGCCAACTGGTGATGGCCCTTCACTTTTGCAACCTTACACTACTTACCGAACCTAGTAATCCTAACATTTTTTCTTCACTTGAAGTGGGTGCACTTGAATTAGCAGGCCCTGATTGTTCTCTTTTTCTTTTGACTGCCCTCTTATCTAAATCTATCCTTATTTCTTCCAAGGACCCAGATTAAGCAGTTGGGCTCCTTCATTTCTCTACCTAGCTAGTCATCTGCCAAGCTTGAGCTGTTTGGACAGGAACCATTCTCTATTCTGCAACAAGCAATTTAAACATGGCATGGTCCAAATTAGACTGTTGGGCCATCCATCAAGTATGATTAGCATTAGTATTTGTAGACTGTGTTACTGCCAAAAGATGGTAATGGCATTTTGACTGGCCACTTTCCTGGTCTTTAGTTTGGGGTTCATTTTCACTATTCTTTTGACCATTTGATTTTCTTGCCTTTTGATTATTCTTTTAAGGCATACCCTCTTTTCATTTTTTAATTTTCCTGGTATGTACACAAAATATGGAACCTTTGCAGCCTGCAATGATGAACATATTTAGCCCTTCCACTGTCAATCATGAAATATGAAACCTATTGGTATAGGAACCTAACACAATGATCAAATAAGACTGTTTCTGCCTCTAGATTTTGGTTTTTTCTTCACTCTCTTCATCTTTATTTAGGAGTTTTTCTATCTGTGATCAGTATACCACTATTGAAACTCCCTCCCTGTGCATTATTTAGCCTCCATTGTACAAAGAATTGTGAATGTTTTTTTATGTATTTTTCACCATTCACAGCTATCCTTTACAAAAAAGTAGCTTAATCGAACTGTCGTATTTTGATTTGGAAGTGTCGCAAGTGTCGTTTTTAGTTAAAGAAAAGAATCCTCCTCTTTTTGATAGTTGATTACACTGTTACTCTTGTATTTGATTTTAATTAATAGTATTTCAAGTGTCGAAAGCAGTTTTCAATTCAAAATCGCAAAGAGTCCTCCTTGTCTTCCTTTCATCTTTTGAAAAGAAAATTGTTAGTACTGTCACTTTGAAAAGATAATTCAGATTTGTAGTTAGCATTCTTTTTGTCATTCACACATTAAGAAACCATAAATAAAATACATGCATGTGCATTTGCATTTAGATTTCTTGTTGATTTTAATTTGGGACAGTGCATCTATTGTGTGCTCTCTGCTCTATGTTGAAATAATTTCGCTTCTCTTTCCTTAGTAGCTAGGATTTTCATTGCAAGAAGAAGAGTAAACGATTGTTTATCATCTTAGATTGCATATTTAGGAATTGTATATCTACATCACGCGGTGAACCTTAAAGGAAAACTTCTTAAGAAAGATCAACTGTAAAATAAATTCAATGAACATAAAAACACTTTGGAACCTAATGCACAACATTTATAAGTCTAGGCTAGAGACGTATTCCGACGTCGTAAAGCCTGGTAACTATCGCTTTCATCGTAGGTTGGGTGATTCCTCCTCTTTGACATGACAAGTGCCAGTATGGGCTTGTGATCCCATGTACTGTCGAGTATATATTGGGAGACCACAATAGGCTATATCCTTTATCCTTAGGAGCCGTGTTACCACCCTATCGATCCAATGCACCGAACACAACATCGGGAAAGATTTGACTACCGTACCGTAAAAATATCTATAGTTTTGTGATTGGTTTGGTATCCCTCTATCTAGATTTCTAGAGTAGTCACTTTCATTCCTTTTCAGACTCCTTAAAAGAAAAGGTCCATCTGAGCACTTGTCACTTCAGGCTCATTAAAATCGAAGGCAACTAGAGTCATCTTTAGATTTTTCTTGACTCTTAAAAATTGAAAAAGAAATTTGTGTTAAAGCATCATAAAATTTATTTTATTTGAAATAACGTCACTGTTCCCTCGATTAGTCTTAGGTTGAGAAAATGAAGTCCACCAATAAAGGGTTTCCCCTTGGGGGAAATCCTAGTCCCTTCTCTTGGGGGGATGTTGGTGCACCTCATATGGCCACATTGTCCCTTCCAGGACTGACAATTGGCCTACTGGTATGGCTTTTCTCGACCTCTGTCATTCAAAACACTTTGATTCCTGAGCAATCAAATCAGCAACCTGATGATATTGAAGTTACCCTCCAACCTTCTACTTCGTGTATTTCTCCCTCTCCTTCTTCTTCTTCTCTTGGTAAAGTTGGTAAAACTAAAAACCAAGTTACTGAGAAGAAGAAGCCAACGGCGAAAGGGGGCAACCAAGCATCGTCTAACAAAAATCCACACACCACATCGTCCAAACCTAAATCTCCATGTGTCATTTGCAAAGGGGACCACTATCATCAAGATTGTCCTTTCATCCCACGAATCTTAAGGGACTGGTCTCCCCGCTTGCACAATCTGGTGTCCTCAACCTCTGATGATCATGTTGAGAGTACGCCATCAACTAGTGAAAACGAAGTCACTAGACAAAAAGGAAGATCTAAAATTCCTTGTAAACTGTGCGAAGGTGATCATGCCATCCATCGTTGTCCCTTCCTAGAAGAAGCTAAAAGAGTCTTGGATAACCGTCCTGCTTCACCGCTACGGCTTCCTCCTAGATACAAGAAACTCTTGCCGAGTCCATCATTAGTTGAAAATCTGATTGACACACCTTTTTGGTCAGTCGAAACATCTATCATTGAAGATAAAATCTCTGAGTCCACACCAGACCAAAGTCAATAGGTCGAGATGGAAATCGACCCAGTCTTGTCTTCATAAGGTCTACCTTCAGATGATACAGTCACCAAAGAGAATGAAAACGACACCACTCAAATTCTTTTCGTAAACACAAACTCTGATGAACATGGGGGCAATCTACCCTTTCCTTTACTGTAGGAAGGAAGTTCGTCAGAGATGTATCCAGCCATTTATTTGGTCCCACCTCCAAGCAACCTAATCGTTTCCTTCAATTGGAATCTACTAGGCAGACCCCGTCTACCTTCTAATGTACCATTCCGAATCATTGTACAAGCCTACAGAATGGTCATGGTCGGTACTATCATAAATGAAGGGGCTTCTGTGAGTATCCTTTCCTCAACTGCTTGGAAAGTGCTTGGTTTTTGACCGCTTCTGCCTGAGATGCGAAATTTGACAGGCTTCGACAAAGGAACCAGTCGACTGTTAGGGATCCTTCCAAGTTTGCATATAACTTTGAGAAGGAAAACTATCTACCTAAACGTAATGGTAGTCCAAGGACCTTTAGATTACAATCTACTCCTTAGGTGTGATTACATTTATAGCATGGGAACCATTGTCTCCTCACTCTTTCGAGTGATGTGTTTTCCGCATGAAGGCAGAGTGGTCCAGCTCATAGAATAGCTTTCATTCCCCGACTCACACATAGCTAATAGACAAATGCCATCCCTAACTGGTCTTTTTGTGCAAGGAACATCTCATTAATCTCCAGTCCATCCACCTGATGAGTGTGAGTGATTCGGTGATTGTGACTGAAACCCAAAGGGCATGCACCCTGGTCTACTTCAGTAGGAAAACCCCAGTTATAAGGTAGGTTTCTATGTAGGAATATGACTAGTCTGACACACCCATCCATGTAGGAAAATGGGATTAGACTAGAATAATATTCCTCCATCAGAAGGTATGCCTTTCCTAACAGAGCAAGTGTTTTTTCTACAAATTGAAGGGTAACCTCGAAACTCTACTTCGTTATACCTGGGGGCATGCAAACCGTTTTGCATGCAAGTGAAAAGCGAGCAACATAACTCTAACACCATAGTTTCTGCTAACTTCAACTGCTTAAGTTAGGTGATCGGTCTGATCAACCATTCACCTTTGTCGGGACCAATGGAAATGGCAAAGTAAAGGAGATGTTTCCCACCGAGAAGCTATCCTACCTAACCTTAGTAGTTCTTTAACCTCTAGGATAGTAGTTGGTCATTCCTAGCTTGCATAATGAAAGGATCTAGAGCAAAGTTTCGAATGGGGCAAGCTCCCTAAAAAATGAACCTATCGATGAGACATCCTTATTATACAACTGACACGAACAGTTTTGCGCAAAGTTCAAGCTCATTAAAAAATAAACCTAGCAATGAGTATATGTTCCACCAGAGTTTAAGCTCATTAAAAAATAAACCCAGCTTCAGTAAATAACCATTGCGATCGCATTATCATCAGATTTTGAGCCTTGGTCATGTTCTTACCATCACCTCCACTCTTTTTAAGCCAATCAAACGCCTCCATTTGATTGTTTACCCCTTTTGAGGAGCAACTCCGACAAGTGATCCTATTAGCCACCTTATTTACACTGCTATGATTGAAAAAGTTCCAGACCTTATCTGGAACCAGCTGCTATCTGAAAACATCACTCGTTCCTCAAAAAATGAGTCTCCTTTAAGCTCTTTTCATATGACTCGTAAAATATGAAAAGATTGCTGAGAAATTGGCCTCTCCAACTCGTTAAAGCAATCAAAAGTGCTATTCCTCCTCTAGATTTTAATCTTTTTGGACCTGAGCGATCATTACACAAAAATATTGAGTGTTTGTCTTGTTTAGCTCATTAAAATGATCGAAAAGTCACCCCTTCGTATTGTTTTATACTTTTTCAGACTTAAGGGATTACATTACGAAAAAGGAATACTGAAGTTTCCTTTCTGTCCTTTTTAAGACTCTCTAAAAGTAAAAAGGACTGAGTTATCTTTGTCGTTAAACTTGTTAAAACAATAGCGACAAACTTGTCCATGCAGGCAAGAGCGAGTTTCACTATCGCTAGGCTCATTAAAATGTAGTGACAGGTTTGCCCGAAGGGAAAACTATAGAACAAGCATATGTTCCTCCTCAAGCTTGACAAAAATAAAGAGGTACTGGTCAGAAATGACTGGGGAAAAATTGGGAAGAAAACTTGAAGAAACTTTATTGGTAGTAGGTCACTCTTGAACATGACACTTTCCCTCCGTCACCATGATTGAGTTGAGTTGGGTTATTCCGTTCATCGGTCATATCACCATTGGTCCACCTTACCATCCATTTTTGGGGTTGACGCTACCAATTCATTTTAGTGTCGCCGATATGTTTAAGAGAAGTCACTCAGAGAATTCACCAACCCAGCTTGTGTCTCATCCGCTGCAATATCTTCATGTTTCATTCTTTCATGATCACCACCCTGAACCCTGTATCATCAGATCATTTTCACCTCCACAAAATCATTTGCTCTGTTCCGTGTCATAGATGTGGGATTCATCAATGCCCTCCTACGACGGGTCACTTCTTGTCGACATCAGCTCATTATCCAAGAGGTTGACCTAGGAACAACCCTTTCAGTACTTTGAAGCTTGCATACCTCAATGGCAAGTTTCTCACTTCCGGCGACAGGTTACATCAATGGCCTTCGACCAAAAGATTTTGCATGGTGTTCGATGCCAAGTCCCATTTTCACACCATGTAAATTGTACTGTCATGCCTTGAGGGTCATCATCATTATCGGTGATTCCTCTCATGCCTATTAACAACTTACATCATTGGCTGGTAATCAGGCGATGTCTTTCCATGTTCGACTCCAGAACATCTTTTCACATGGATCGACTTGTACTTCGGGCGAAGATTGAATGAGTTTTGAATACCCCGGATCTAGTTTCATCCATCTGGGCTGTGATATATTCAGGAAAAATAAATACATCAAATGTACATCATTTCTACACAGATAATCATCCAAGCCAAAGGATGATGGCTCTACCAGAATCATCAGTCTGCCATACAGACGGTTGTCTGTCTTATGTACATGAAAATGAATTTATAAAAGTTGAGCATGGGAATGTTGGCCTCAGCTAGATCATGAAAATATTATGAAGATAATGTATTGTATTGTATCTTATTACAGGTCACCTTCCAGTGCAAAAAAACCTCATATCCTCATGATAAAGCATTTCACCCGACACCAAAAGGATTTACAACCTCATGCTTTAGGGGGCAACTGTTATAGACATATTTGGGCACCACAACCACAATCACATATGTCCATAAGCCAAGGGATTTTAAGTCCCTAAAAGTGTTGTTTCATACCCTAAAGGAGCAAGGTTAGCTGATTACATCATCTCCCAGAAGTTCTCCCTAAAAATCTACTCAGGACTAGTCAAAACTGGACCATGCAGACTGCTCAGTGCTAAGGGTGCGATGCATCTCACCTTCCACATGCAAAAAGTGTGATGCATACTGAAAAGTGCTTCTGTGGGGTTTGATGAGTGAGAGCAGACAAATGGTAGAAGTAGTTGGCTAGGTGGGAACCCAGAGAATCTTCTAGAAACTACCCATTTGGCACTTGCCTCTCTGAATTCGCCCAGGGATGAGTAAGAGATCATGAATCTCCAAGTGGAACCAAGAACTATCAGAGAGAGGACACTAATCAAAATCCCAGAAGATGACTCACCCACCTACAAACATCTATATATGGATCCCTCATCCTAGAGATCTAGAGGCTGGAATCTTGTATTTTGTAAGGAAGTGTTGTTGGTTTCTTCATGGAACATCATAGTGTTGGGTGATCTAGATTTTCATGAGGTGAAGAAGGGCTTTCATGCTGGGAGGATGGCGCTAGGTCAGATCAATGGGTTGTAATCCTCTCTTCTACTCTTTCTATCAATAAAGCTATTTGAGTTTTCCTCCACATTCTTGTATTTCTGAGTTGATATATGCATTTGTGTGGTCAATATATATCTAACCCTATATTGTTTATGATTGTAGATCTCTATGCTTTGATGGTATTACGTTGTTTTGACTCTATAGGTGTTCTTTGAAGCAGGACAAGTGAGGAAGGAGTGGAAAAGATCTATCAAAGGGGAGAGGAAACAAGCAAGGAACCATGTGAAAGATAGAGGTTGGTACTCTCTGCTTCTCTCTCATCTACTTCTCATAAAGGAAAATTCAAGTAACTTTAGTTTTTTTGTTTCTAAGATAGCTACCCATCTTAGTGGGACTAGCAGCTCTGAATGGACACTCTTTTTCCCGATAACAACTGGAAATACACTATCAAGCATAAAATCTAGACTTCAAATGATATACAGTCGCATCTATACTCCCTTTCGGGTCCGCGCTTCATCGCATATCCCTATCACATGGTGTAGGGCTTAAAAATCCAATACATGGATAATACATAGAAAATCTAAAAAACCCAGATTTCAAATTTTATGCAATCGGGCTTATAATTCCAATCGGGTTTGGCCCTTATCTACTTATCACAAGTCGCATGCCCAATGACTCTTTGTATCTGGGATCACCGATCGCTAATATCGCCCATTGCATATTGCATCAGTGGGGTCCATATCCTTGCTCCTCCGATCGCCGAGAAGTCGATCACTTCGATCATCGATTATCACAATCACATAATCACATTATCACAATTGCCAAGTTTGGGGTCTCGATATCGCATACATTCTTGCCTTCGATGCGATGAGTCAAAGATCGATGATTGGGGGTTATTTCACCCTAGCCTTAAGTCTACCCTGTTATCACTCTAGGAAACTCTCCTAGGTTGCAAATTGGAGATGCCTGATAACATATAATCTTCAATATTGTTCTTTGGACTATTGCAATAAATGATGGTTTGTATCAAGCCAGATTACCATTTCAACTCTGTTTTTACTCAAGACATGCATGAACACCCTCAAATTTCTAAGGCTTTAGACCACTAATGTTCAATAGTTTATAGATTCAATGGATAGATGGAGAATACTGACCATACCAACAAATTCTTATATATAAACACATATGAATGGCTAGCTACAGGTAGTAAATAAAGAACACTGATCATACCGGCATATGCATATATAAAACACATATGAATGGCTAGCTACAGGTAGTAAAAGAGGCTTACAAATCTAATTTATCAAAGCATATAAAAGATGACAGTTATCTAGCATTAGACACAAAAGAAACATGAACAACCTGTTCAAGGGCAAGCTTAGAACATAAGAGAAAATGGACATTGAACATAGAACAGCAAAATAAGCTTATATTTGCTAGAATGAAGATGAGAAGCTTGAGTAGCAAAGTCTCAATAGTCTCTAGTTGAATCCTTCATACATTTTGCTTTTAGATTATTATAGTTCTTTACAATGCTCTCGAGCCTTCTAAGGCTTGAGAGGTATTAATCTATCCCTGTGTCTCTTCAACAACTTTGATGCCTTGACTAGGCAAGCATGGCTTGGAGTTTCCTTCTTTTGACAGAAGAGTAACCACACTCAGGTAGTTTGACGCACTGTTTGGGAGCTCTCTCGTGCTGGAGATGTTCCATGATGTTTGTTTTGATGAGCTTCGCAGGGTTGTTGATGCTCCATGATCATTTGTTGTTGTGGCTGTGTTGCGCTGTGGCCCTTTTTATTCCCTTTCCAGTCTCTATTTCTCTTTGTTTTGGACAAGCTATGTGTGCTAGTCTGTTGCCTTTCCCCTTCTAGCCTTTTGTCTTTGTCTTGAAATGGCTATTCGGGCCTCTGTTTTCCCTTTAAAATGTTTAATAATGAGCATTTTCTGTTTTACACAGAAAACACTATAATACTATAAAATCCTACCAATATTTGTTCCTTTCGGACTTCAAAAGTCCTTAAACATGGCATATATATCTATCAGGTCCACCCTTTGGGTCACTGTTGCCTATCGTAGAAGGCTTGGTCCCTTTGTTCCCTTTGTATTTTGAAATACTTGAAAAATACGAGAAATGCATGGAAAAGGCCTCCCTCCAGACTTCAAATATTATAGATTTCATTCCTGAACCCTTTTGGGTCTGAGACTCATCGCAATCGGCACTACCAAGCTTCCCTTTATATTTCATTATATAACAAAAATACACGAAAATACAATGAAAACGGCTTACCCATAGACCTGAAATATTTTAAAATAACACTTATAATGTCGTCGGGTCTGCATCATCGCGTTGCACATATGCCTGTACATAGGCCCCACCCCTTGATGTTGCCCCGATTATGATCTGTAGATGCAATTGATTATAATTGCATGTCGCTAGTGCGCTGGGCCCATGGTTAACACTCGTCTGTAATCCCTGATAGTGATCTTGCGACATGATGTGGGCTGTCAATCTGCACGCTTGATCGATGGTCCACATTGCATCGTCGATCGCAATTGCTCTGGGTGCTTACTTCGCCTGCTTCCTCCACCGATTGTGACCCACTGATCTGATCATCGATGATCACTGATCATGGGTGTCCTGCACCAATCCTTAAGTCCTCCTCTCTGCTTGCCGATTTTCAATTTGCCTCTTAGATCTGGGTCATTGATTGGCTAGATATAACGACTGTTGTGCATCATATATGTGTACGTCTGCGATAAGGGTTTTTCACTGTTTTTCTTTAGTTTTTTCCTCCCGATAGTGATTTTCCGCCCTTCCAAGGGCTCTTGGCATGCGACTGTTGGGATTTTTAAATGATCCTTAGGTGAATTTCGAAGCCTTCAATAATGTTTTGGATCCATTTTTTGGGCCAAATGCTTCCAAGGCTAACATTGGCTCCTTTTGGGGATGAAATCCTCCCTCTGAGGTTTCAAGAATATAGATCAATGCCTTTCCTATAAAAACAACATCAAACCTTCCTTCTAGTGTTCCATTGGGCATGGAGTCTATTTTGTAATGAAATAAAAACTAGAAAAAAACATGTTTACATTACCAAGGCTTTAGAGCCTTAAATGAAATAAAGTTTCAAAAACTACCCATTGACTGGGCCATCAAAGACTTGTAAAAGCCTATTAATTTGATCCTCCTCTTCAAAAATTTTATAGCATTTGACTTTGTTAGGTAGAGATGGTCTATATTTCACCTCCTCTCTGTATGCTTTCAGCCTTGGATGCTTTGTTTGGAAAGTTTTGTTGACCTGAAAAGTTAATATGAAAGATGAATCAATGCATTCCTGTGTGGGAGACACAAGGATTACACCTGCTCCTACAGCTTCTTTAGAGCAAGCCCCATCAAAGAACATGTCCCAAATTTGTGGGCCTGCTTCCTCTGTGATCTGGCAAACTGGTTTTTTAAGTTGCGTGGAGGCCATCTGAGATTCTTCAATCTGAAGAAAACAAGCTCCAAAATTAGTGTCAACATCATAGATGGGATGATTAGTGGGATTCCTTTCATCACTGATGATATAAGCCAATTGTGCCTCTCGGTACAATCTCCTATTTTCACCTCCAAAAACTGGGATAGTAGCATAGGTTAGATCATTTTTCAATGTTCCACCTAATTTCTTGATCCGCCTCTGGAAAGAAACATGCCAAACTTGGGAGGTACATCTGCTACCATAATATCCATCATCATTCTCTTCATGGGAAGCCAAGGAAAAGTGATAGCTAGGTCCTTGATTAATCCCAGACATCTCACCTTTCTAGAGTCAAAATAAAATAGGTCATGATAGGGCCTGCTAATGTTAAGACCCAATTTATCCATGATAGCCTTGGGCATTAGGTTATGGCTGGCTCCAGTGTCCAGAAGGTAATTGTGAAGGATTTTGTCATAAATAATTAGATAGACATAGAATGATGGGGAATTGTCATCACAATTTTCAATCATTGGGCTGAGAATAACAGCTGGTTGGTCATCTTGCAGATTTACATAGTCAGTGGAGGCCTGGATGGCCTTAGGCTCAAGGGCCTCAAGGATGGATCTTTTGAAGGACTCATTCTTCACTAGTTCAATCAGAGGCATAGGTATTCTTAGCTTCTAAATTTCTGATTGAAAATTGAAAGGAGAAGGAGACTTGTCAAGGCCTCTTACCTCGTGAGATGAAGCTTTGAGGATGATATGATCAACTATTAGTTGCTTCTTCTTATTAGCTTGCTATTCTGCGGGGACAACAACTCTTTGAATAGGAGTTTCTTTGGCATTATTATCTTTGACCTCGGATTATATTTGTGATGATCTCCAGCTTAGTAGAACAACTTCACCATCCCACTCTTGGCTGATCTGGTAATTGAATAATGACTTTTCATAGGTAACTAAGGTTAAAAAAGGGGAACTGCCTTTGTATTCCATACAATTGATCTCATCATCTTCTTCAAACTGCTCTTCTTCGATGACCGCATTTTGAAAAGGGGTCTTCACCCTTTGGTCTTCATGGGCATCTTTGCTTCTTTGCAAAATCTGCAACTGCTCATTGGTTCTTCTATATGGATTTGGATTTGGAAGAGAAAAGGTGTTACAAACTCTTCCTTTCCCATGGTGCTGCTCAAACTTTAATTTGGAGATCTTGGAGGCTAATGACTCTATCATCTTGGTCATTTTATCTTTCTATCAATATTTCCCTTGAGCTTCTCAGTAGCCATGATGTTTGCTTCTACTTCTAAGGCTGCATCCTGCATGTGAGTCAAAGTAGCACATTGCCTCTCCCTCAACAATAGGTAGAAGTCAGAGTCAAAAGCACTGGTATAGGTGAGTTTAGCAGAGGTAGTAGTGGGTTTTACTTCAGCTGGTATCTTGTTGTACATATGATTAAACCTCTTTATTAAAATCAGTTAGCAACTCACCATTTTTCCTCTTTAAGTTCCCAAACTGAGTGTGGTAGTAGAGGGGATCCTTCTTATCCCCCCAATGCTTTAGAAATGCATCATCTAAAGCTTCATTATCTGCTATAGATCTTGGGGTCAGTTCTCTGAACCATTTTCTAAACTTTCCATCTAGGCTTTGGACAAAGACTCTCATCCAGACATCATCTTCACTAATGTCCAGGTTATCAGCATAGCTATAGAATGACTCGAGATGTTCCTTATCTATGTCACCTTCAGTCCCAGTGAACTTAGGCCTATATTTATGATATTCTCTAGTAGGCATGGCATTCAAAGGAGTGGGCAGTATTAGAGGTCCATACCTAGCAACTATGATTCTTTCCATTTTGGTGGGTGCTTGTGGTCCTGCCATAGCTGTGGTGGCTATAAGAGTACTGACAGTCTAAATGATAGAGGGATGAAGAGCAACTGACAAGACTAAAGGAGTATGATGGACAGGAGGTGAGGTTTCCTTTGGGCTTACAACAAAAGGAGAACCTAAAGAATAAGGAGCTTTATGAATCTCTGAGAGTCTTTCTTCACTGTTAGTATTAGATGCTATACTCTCAACATGTATTTGTTCTATTGCAGGATTTTCTTGAAGAGATATAGAATATTGTTTAGGTTTACTTGAAATTGATGCTCCTTTCTAGAAAGCCTTTCTTTCTTTGATGATTTTTTTATGGTTGGATACTGGATCAACTTGTGATTTTTGAGGATTTCGCTGAGTATGCCTCACAAACTGAGCCAGAACTATGAAGTGGAGTCACCAAGAGGTTTGGCCTCCAATAGAGTCGCTAGATAGATGATTACAACCAAAAAAGTGCCCAGAATTTGTCTATCATCAAAGCTAGATCTGTGTCATTTCCCAGGGAAGCTGAGCTTCAGTTTCCTCTCCCCAGCAATGGCACCAATTATGTTATCACTCCAGGAAACTCTCCTCGGTTGCAGATCAGAGATGCGTGGTAACATATAATCTTCAACATTGTTCTCTGAACTATTGGAATGACTGATGGTTTGGAGCAAGCCAGATAACCATTTCAACTCTGTTTTTACTCAAGACATGCATGAACACCCCTAGCTTTCTAAGGCTTTAGACCACTAATGTTCATTAGTTTGTAGATTCAATGGATAGATGGAGAATACTAAACATACCGGCATATGCATATATATAAACACATATGAATGGCTAGCTACAGGCAGTAAATGAAGAATACTGACCATACCAATAGATGCATATATAAAACACATATAAATGGCTAGCTATAGGTAATAAAATAAGCTTGCAAATCTAATTTATCAAAGCAGAGATAAGATGACAATTATCTGGCCTTAGACACAAAAGAAACATGAACAACCTATTCAAGTGCAAGCTTAGAACAGAAGAGAAAATGGATATTGAACATATAACAACAAAAGAAGCTTATATTTGCTAGAATGAAGATGAGAAGCTTGAGTAGCAAAGTCTCAATAGTCTGTAGAAGTTGAACCCTTCTTACATTTTCCTTTCAGATATTTATAGCTCTTTACAATGCTCTCGAGCCTTCTGAGGCTCAAGTGGTCTTAATCTATCCCTGTGTCTCTTCAACAACTTTTATGCCCTGACTAGGCAAGCATGTCTCAAAGGTTCCTTCTTCTGATAGAAGAGTAACCACACTCAGGTAGTTTGATGCATTGTCTAGGAGCTCTCTCGTGCGATAGATACTCCATGATGTTTGTTTTGATGAGTTGCACTGGGTTGTTGATGCTCCATGATCATTTGTTGTTGTGGTTGTGTTGTATTGTGGCCCTTTTTATTCCCTTTTTGGTCTCTGTTTCTGTTTGTTTTGGACAAGCTACACGTACTGGGTTGTTGCCTTTCCCCTTCCAGCCTTTTGTCTCTGTCTTGAAATGGCTATTTGGGCCTCTGTTTTCCCTTTAAAATGTTTAATAATGAGCATTTTCTGTTTTACATAGAAAACACTGCAATACTGTAAAATCCCACCAATATCTATTCCTTTCGGACTTCAAAAGTCCTTAAACATGGCATATATATCTATGTTATGAAACTAGCTCACAAAAAGATAGAAATATAGATCAATGCCTTAGAATTCAGCCTCTTCAAGGGGGTAACCTCCTTTACATTACACAAATGAATGATTCTTTGATGATACAAATGAAAATACCTCCTTTCTATATATATATATATGAGTCGAAGGGGTCATAATATAATCAGAGCCAACATAACAATAATAATGTAAGGGCATAATAATAACAATAGTGGGCTTCTATGGGGCACAATAGTAACAATATGGGGACTACATGGGTACAACAATATCATAAGGGGGCTGTACTAATAACAATAAGGGGTTACACTAGTAGTACAGGGGCCTAATATGCCCCTCTCCTTCAAAAAGTGTTGTCCTCAATGCGTGAGTAATTTTTGATGCTTTTGTATAAAATTTTGTCCTCCCATTTGGAATCTTCAACATGTAAGTTCTTCCTCTTGATGAGATACTTTGAAATTTATCGTTTTCCTAGTTGTCGGGTTCTTGTTCTGTGACTGCTCCAGGTTCCAATATGATTTTTCCTTCCTCTTCAAGTTTTGGCAATATTGTTTGAATTGGGATATTCTGCAACTTTTGAATGAGTGGCCACACTTCTTTGTCCTTCTTCCATTCATCCCTCGCTTCGTTTATCCAATCTGGTTGTATAATAGAAATAGCACAAAACAATGCTTCCACATCCTCATCCTTTCTTGAGAGTGCATCTGCAACAAAATTTTGCTTCCCTTTTCTTTAGATGATGTCAAACTCATAACCCAATATATTTGTGACCCATTTTTTCTGTTCTTCTATAGATCATTTTTGTTCTAAAAAGTATTTAAGACCAACATGATCCATTTTTACCTTGAAGTGCCTTCCCATTCGGTAAGGTCGCCATTTCTTAAGTGCATGTAGTATTTTCAACATTTCCTTCTCATAGATAGCTTACTTGAGATGTAGCAGTAAAAATACTCAATCACCTACATCAAAACTTTTTTCACTACAATGTTGATCTACCTGTTGTTTCATTCGATTTTGCATCAAAGTGGTGTTATCCTTTAAAAGTTGGAGAACTTGTTGTTGATGCTTGATGTGATCTTTCACTGCTTGAACCTTTTTCTTCTTGATATATCCTTCTATCTTGAGAATTTGAGGAGTGGTAATTTCTTCCAATGCTTTACAAGATATGGTCGGATTCATTTCTTGATGATCGATGTGATCTTTCACTTCTTGAACATTTTTCTTCTTGATATGTCCTTCTATGTTGATAATTTGAATAGTGGTAATTCTGGCCAAAGCATTACAAGATATGGTTGGATTCATTTCTTCTTTCTCAATGTGATCTTTCACTTCTTGAACCTTTTTCTTCTTGATATGTCCTTCTATCTTGAGAGTTTGTGGAGTGGTAATTCTTGCCAATGCTTTACAAGATAAGGTTGGATTAATTTCTTCTTTCTCTAGGGTTGGTTCCTAGTGTATATACTCTTCTTTTGATGTTTATTGATACTTTTCTTCCTCCTCTTCATAATCTATGTAAAATAATTTCTTCTCAGCACACTTATGAACTTTAGTGCATTTTCTATCACAATTGTAACAAAGCCCTTTTTCTCTTTTCTCTTCCAATTGTTGTGGTGTAACCCTTATAGGTTGTGGAAGGCTAGGAGAAACAACACTTCCATTATCATATTTGTGAGGGGTAGACTTCCTTGTTGCCATAATTTTACTTTCCACTATGTAACAAAGCTCTTTTACTCTTTCCAATTGTTGTGGTGTTGCTCTAAAGAAGGTGTTGCTCTCTGTATCCTCATAATGTGCTATCATTTCCTCCATGAAAATTGATCACGTAACAAGTTGTTTACGAGAACAAAGACCTTTATACCATAAAAATTGATCCGGTTCTAAATGTGAAGATGCAATACATAACTTTTGTAATAGTGGTACACCATGTAGATCAAAATATTGCTCCATCTGACGTATCCAATTTACCGGATCCTTGCCATCAAACTTCCCCATCTTGCTTTTTCTTGATTTTATGAGCTCAATCTTGAAACGGTTGTAACTTTGTACTTTCAGATCTTTAAGTTCTAAAATTGTGTCTTGGAGTATCCCTTAATGTCCTATTTCCAATGCCACCAGTTTGATCCAAATTGGATTCTCCAAGGAAGAGTTATGCCAAATCTCCCATAGTGACCTGATTATAGACTAGTTCAGTAGAGCGAACTTGTATGACGTGCCACGTGTCACTGTTTCGACCTTTGGCTCTCAAAAATATATACAAGAAACTATAGTCTGTACTCTTTCTGTACCTTCATACGAAATTTCAATTTGATGCTCAGACAGAAAGTTACGACAATTTTCCCCAGGTCGCCTATTTGGAATGTAATTCAGGAGTCTACAAAAAGACCAACTTCCTCAGATCATATCTCCGTAAATATTGTGCGAAAAGCTTTGAAATTTGGACCCAAGGTTTAGTGTGATTTCTTCTCAAATGGGCTTTTTTTTTCACTTCTGAAACATCGTAGAAAAAACGTTATAGTGAAAATTCCACGATGACCTATTAGGAGCAGCGAAACCCTAGAATCGAAAGCTCTGATACCAAATGTTATGAAACCAACTCACAAAAGGATAGAAAAGATAGATCAAAGCCTTATAATTCAACCTCTTCGAGGGGGAAACCTCCTTTACATTACACAAATGAATGATTCTTTGATGATACTGTTGGCATTATGATACAGGTGTTGTCCTTGATGGCAACTCACTCAGAGGTATGATACAGGTGTTGTCCTTGGTGGCAACTCATTCAGAAGACAGATCTTAGTACAACAGGTCAAGAGAAAGATATATGCAGGTTCACTATATACAAAGGCACGTATACACGCGGGATTGCTGAACAAAACTTGCGTATGCGTATGCACACACACTCATGCACGGAAAAGCGCGTACATGTTGGAAAGCTTATTTTTGGGTCCGTGGTATTTAGACCTATGGTATTTGGTCCTTGGTATTGCGTCCAAAGTATTGAACCTAGATATTGGGTCCCTAGTATTGGTTCTACATGGTTTTGGACCATGGTATTGAGAGAAGCCTGAACCTATATAAGGAGAAGATCATTAGGCCAAGGGAGCATGTGTGTGAAGAATATTTGATGAAGGGTGAGATCTAATATACTGGTTATGGGTTGGTGATCTAAATCAAGGAGGCTCCTATGTGGTTGATAAAGAGAAGGTAAAAGTAATTATCTTTAGATCTGTACGCGGGTTCTCTCTAGTGAAAGTGAATATACACGCAAGTTTGACACAGTCAAGTAGCGTATACATTATGAGAGTTGATGTTTCAAGTTACTGTTGGTTTTAGAGGTTGTTGCAGAGTTCTGGGCTCTAGTCTGTGTTCTGGTAACTGTGTTTTGATGACAGGTTTTCAGCGATTCAATATTGGTTTATTCAGAGATTAATGATACAGGTATAGTTGATGATTGTATTGCAGTGGTGATTGTTTTGTGTTTATGGATCCAGTCTGAAAATTTATGAAACGTGGTCCTGGAAGAAAAGAGAAGGTTGTAGCCTCTTGTAGGTCAGCACCTATGTACTAGTATATCAGCTAGTACAAGAGCTAAGTGGGTTGTAGCTCCCTTCCAGGAGAATCTGGAAAATGAGGGAAGGTTGTAGCTTTCTGTAGGTAGAAGCCTGCTTACTGGTATAAGACTACACCAGTACAATTGTAAAAAGAAGTTTCTTATTGAAGAAATATAAAGACAAATTGCAGCAGGTGGTTTTCACCCACATTGGGTTTCCACCTTATATCATGGTGTTCATGTGTGCTCTTTATGTGTGATGATCTATTCTACTGCACCCATTTACTGTTAATATGGTTAATGATGTTCTAAGGCACTCATTGAAGATCAACTAACTGAATCGTAAGTTTATTGGATATACAATAGTTGCATTGAACACAATTGCGTATATACGCGGGTATCCTTAACTGAAGTAGCATATATGAATCTGAGTATGAAAATGAAAGGATTATTGATTTGCTAATACTGATTCACCCCCCCGTCTCAGTATTATTTCCAACAATTGGTATCAGAGCAGGTCCTTTAGAAGAAGCTTGTTCGCTTGAAGGAAAGATCCATAAGAATGGCTAATCAAGAAAGAGAGGCATCCATCAGGCCACCAATTTTTGACGGAAGCAACTTTTCGCACTGGAAGATAAGAACCACAACATATCTATAATCGATTGGAACAGATGTTTGGGGAATCATGGAAGGAGGATACACATATCCATTAGCAATTCCTACAGATATAGTAGAGAGAAAGCAATATGAACTCAATGCCAAAGCTGTTACTGTCTTATTGGGAAGTTTGTCACAATCAGAATTTATGAAGGTCATGCATTTCAAATCAGCCAAAGAAATATGGGACAAAATCATTCTAAGCTGCGAAGGAGATGAACAGGCAAAATGAGCAAAGCTTCAAACTCTCAGAATACAATATGAAAACCTTAAGATGCATAGTAATGAAAGCATAGCTAATTATTTCCTGCGTATAGATGAGATTGTCAATTGCATGAGGAATCTGGGTGAAGAATTTATGGAAGTTGTCTTAGTTGAAAATGTTTTAGGATCCCTGTCTGCTAAATTTTATTCCAAAGTGTCTGCCATAGAAGAAAAGGAGGATCTGCAGAAAATCACTATGACGCGGCTTCACGGAATCTTAACTGCTTATGAGATGAGAAAAGAAGGACCATTAGATATGAGAGAAACCACATTCAAAGTATCAGCAAATGAATCAGGATACATTTCAAAAGGAGAAGATGAGGTAAATTTTTTCAAGAATCTTGAATGGGGAACTGGAAGGTTCAAAGATAAGCTACCTTTCAAATGCTTTTCATGTGGTAGAGTTGGTCACTATGCTGCTAGATGGCCTCATAACAAAGGAAATATGTCTGAAGAAGGTAATAGAAGTTATTATACCCATGTTAAAAGTAATGACTCATTCAAAAGTAATGAAGATATTAGAAGTCTCATGGCATATGAAAATAAGGATGTAGAAACAGAAGAAGTTACCAGATTAAAGGAATGATTGGAGTCAGTAACCAGAGTAAGGGAGCAATTACAGGATGTAGTAAAAGATCAGAGCATAAAAATTCAGAGACTTGAATCAAATATCCTCTCTCTAAAAGAAGATCTTAAAGAATCAAAGAAGCAGAATAGAGAAGCTCTTGAAGAAAAAGAACATGAAGTGATCGAATTAAGGAAACAAGTGGAAGAAGGAAGAAAAGCTGAAGAAAACATAAGGAAGCAGTATCTGGAAAAGGAAGAACAACATCAGGTTGAGGTAAATATCTTAAAAAGAAAATTAGAAGAAAAGGTTAAACTGTTATGATTTCAAGATAGTACTAAGATTTTGGATGACATTCTTGGTAGTCAAAGATCCCCTACTATCAAAACTGGTCTTGGCTTTTATGAATCTGTTGAAGGTGAATCTAGCTCACAAGATGAGGCAAGGAACTCTAATGAGAATTCTGAAATGCCCAACAAGGAACAACCAAGGAAAGAAATTCCTCAAAGAAAATCCTTTACTCCTAACTATGGAAGTGATAGACGATCATTTCCTCCATTGAATAATATTGAATGTTATGTATGTCATAATCTTGGACATGTTGCAACCAGATGCAGAAGTAGAATGATTCAAGACCGTCACACAAGATCATCACATTCCAGGTACTTCAAAGGCTATTGTTTTTCTTGCAATATGTTTGGTCACAAAGAAATTGATTGCAATAGAAGGAACATGAAACATGTAAGATGTTATGCATGTAACAAATTTGGACATAAAGCAAGGGAATGCAGGAGCAAGATTCAAACTTCAAAGCAAGAGGATTATACATCATCACAATTCTAGGTATTGAAGAAGACAAAATTAGAGACAGAAAGATGTGACATAACTTAGTTGGATGACATAACAGACACAGGGGAAACTGAAAGTGAAGACCTTCAGTATTCCATCTTGCATACGCTGATATAATAAAGATAAGTTGCGTATATACACGATCTAGAGGCTGTAGAGTCACGTATATGGAGCATAGAAGAAAAAGGCAACAAAACAGACTCAGGAAATGGTTCGGTCAGGGTATATGATGGTTGGCACAGGCTTAGGGGGAGCATGTACTTCAAATAATGCAATGTTTGCATTATGGTTAAAGGTCTTTTGTAATGATGCTTAATGGTACATTTTGCTAGTTAATCAATAGAATGGTATTGCAGGTTATAGGACTGGATGCTGATGCTTATGATGCAGATCATATATGGGGGAGCATGGACAAATTGGTACATCTTGACATGTACAAAAGGGGAGCTCAATCAGAGATTTCAGCAGGTACTCAGGGGGAGCATGGACAACAGAAGGTATACCAAGGAAGAGAACATCTTGGTCTACCCTTTGCCCTTGATGTCAAAGGGGGAGAGTGACTTGGTGTGGTTGTCGACATCAAGTCCAAAGAGGGAGATTGTTGGCATTATGATACAGGTGTTGTCCTTGATGGCAACTCACTTAGAGGTATGATACAGGTGTTGTACTTGGTGGCAACTCATTTAGAAGACAGATCTTAGTACAAAAGGTCAAGAGAAAGATATACGTAGGTTCACTATATACAAAGGCGCGCATACACGCGGGATTGATGAACAAAAATCACATATGCGTATGCACGCACATTCATGCACAGAAAAACACGTACATGTGGGAAAGCTTATTTTTGGGTCTGTGGTATTTAGACCTATGGTATTTGGTCCTTGGTATTGCATCCGAAGTATTGAACCTAGGTATTGGGTCCCTAGTATTGGTTCTACATGGTTTTGGACCACGGTGTTGAGAAAAGCCTAAACCTATATAAGGAGAAGATCATTAGGCCAAGGGAGCATGTGTGTGAAGAATATTTGATTAAGGGTGAGATCTAATATACTGGTTATGGGTTGTTGATCTGAATCAAGGAGGCTCCTATGCGGTTGAAAAAGCGAAGGTAAAAGTAATTATCTTTAGATCTGTACGCGGGTTCTCTCTGGTGAAAGTGCGTATACACGCAGGTTTGACACAGTCAAGTAGCATATACATTATGAGAGTTGATGTTTCAGGTTGCTGTTGGTTTTAGAGGTTCTTATAGTGTAGATTTCTGGGCTCTGGTCTGTGTTCTGGTAACTATGTTTTGATGACAGGTTTTCAGTGATTCAGTATTGGTTGATTCAGAGATTAATGCTGCAGGTATAGTTGATGATTGTATTTCAGTGGTGATTATTTTGTGTTTATGGATCCAGTCTGAAAATTTATGAAACGTGGTCCCAAAAGAAAAGAGAAGGTTGTAGCCTTCTGTAGGTCAGCACCTATGTACTAGTATATCAGCTAGTACAAGAGCTAAGGGGGTAATAGATCCCTTCCAGGAGAATCTGGAAAATGAGAGAAGGTTGTAGCCTTCTGTAGGTAGAAGCCTGCGTACTGGTATAAGACTGCACTAGTACAATTGTGAAAAGAAGTTTCTTATTGAAGAAAGATAGAGACAAATTGCAGCAGGTGGTTTTCACCCACATTGGGTTTCCACCTTATCTCATGGTGTTCATGTGTGCTCTTTATGTGTGATGATCTGTTCTACTGCACCCGTTTACTGTTAATATGGTTAATGATGTTCTAAGGCACTCATTGAAGATCAACTAATTGAATCATAAGTTTATTGGATATACACTAGTTGCATTGAACACAGTTGCGTATATACGCGGGTATCGTTAACTGAACTAGCGTATATGAATCTGAATATGAAAATGAAAATATTATTGATTTGCTAATATTGATTCACCCCCCCCTCTCAGTATTATTTCCAATAGATACAAATGAAAATACCTCCTTTCTATATATAGGAGTCTAAGGGGTCATAATATAATCAGAGCCGACATAACAATAATAATGTAAGGGCATAATAATAACAATAGTGGGCTTCTATGGGGCACAATAGTAAAAATATGGGGACTACATGGGTACAACAATATAATAAGGGGGTTGTACTAATAACAATAAGGGGTTACACTAGTAGTATAGGGTCCTAACAATCTATTGGGTCCACCCTCTGGGTCCTTGTCGCCTATCGCAGACGACTTGGTCCCTTTGTTCCCTTTGTATTTTGAAATACTTGAAAAATACAGGAAATACATGATCAATGCCTCCCTTTGGACTTCAAATATTATAGATTTCATTCCGAAACCCTTTCATGTCTGGGACTCATCACAATCGCCGCTGCCAAGATTCCCTTTGTATTTCATTATATAACGAAAATACACAAAAATACATTGAAAACGGCTTACCCACGGACCTGAAATATTATAAAATAACACTTATAATGTTGTCAAGTTTGCATCATCATGTCACACATTATTGGCTAATTGGAGCTTGACCCATGTTTAGAAAGGTTATTAGCCCAACAAAGGCAGCACTACCGGCCCTTTCAACAACAATCCACAGAGCACAGACTAAAGTCTCACCCGAGGTAGTAGGGTAGGGTAATGGAACCAGGTTTCCATACCCTTGGGATGTCTTGATGTGGTCTAGAGGGTGGAAAACCATTCTGCGCTCTTGCGCTACTCTGCACAGATATCTATCCTTCACGTAGATACGAGCCAGTCACCTCCCAAAGCTTATTATTTATATGGATTTATTATAGACCAGAATTAATTCAAAAGGTTTTTAAGAAAACATTTGACCTTAATACCTAGTGCACATTATCATCATTCGTAAAGACAGGCTTAAAATCATATAACAGATGTATAACCCAGGATATAAACAGATCCACAATAATTCAGAATCAACATAATTTCCTAGAACCAACTTATCTTTATTAATATCTTCATTTCAGTACAATCCACTTTCTACCCTATGCACACAGTTGTAGGGGTCCATGCACACAGCTCTGGACTCTACCAGGCCTTTGCGCACATAGCTATGGAGCCTCTATCTAACTACTAATCCTCACGACTCACACTTATAGACTCAGAGCAACTATTGCTTTTTTAGACCCATAATACCTTAGATCTTTCCCCAAAAGCTACTTCTACCCTTATAGCCTCGCTCTATTTATACATTCCCATGGTCTGCGAACCATGGGTAAGCCGACTTACTCTTATTATTTTACATTATTCTCAAGCAGACAACCCTTTGACTCAACCTAGTACACTTCGCGCTCCACGCACTTCGTGGAACTTTTTACAATATCATTTCCCTAAATTATGGTCTTTAAGCCCAAAAACCATTACATGGGGCCTCTGTTACCCAACAGGCCCCCAATACAATCATCGTGACTCATACTGAGTCACTCATCGATGCGGCGTTATGCGCTACCAAGGCTTCATGGTCCACCATCCCTGTGAGTGACGGACTACGTGTTGCTGCTCCCTCTTTGTCTCCTACAACACTGCTTCCAGTTCCTGCTCCCTTGCCTCTACTGCTTCGTGCAACCAATGGTGCTCATTATACTCTACTCAGTTAACACAGAGCACCCCCTCATAGGATTTTAGCTCAAGTTGGGTTGCCACATACGAGAACTCTTCATGCCAACGCAACAAATCTCCAATTTCAATTTGACTATACGCACTGTTTGCTGCAGCTTGTGTTGCATTTTTACAAGAAATATGTTTCTATCCACGAGATCCCAATCTTCAAGGTGCATTAGCGATGAACTGTTAACTGCAATTTCATCATTTTCCTTCATATTCACAGTCTTTCCCCTATCTGTTATGGGTCACTAGCCAGCCCATAGGTTAGGCAGTGGCATCCGAACCAGTTCTACTTCGTGTTTAGGAATTGATGGTACATCTCCTATAGTCGGTGCTGAACTCAGGGCAGCGCCCACAACTGTCGACACCCCACTATCTAGAAAGTCCTACATCTCCATTGGGCATATTACAACCCCCGAGCTTACTCCTTTAGCATTAATTATGAACAATTCCATGCTAATGGAAAGGCACAATAGCTTACTTCTCTCGAAACCACGGATGGTTCGACAGATGCTCCCTATGATTTATAAGCATGTTGAAATTTAAATTAGTGGTTCCCTCCTTTTCTAGAGCCGTAATGTTAAGCTTGTGGCAGATCGTTCCAGGTCTGGCTCGCAATTTGTTTCTTAATTTCCCACCGCCTGCTCCCTTTTGCCATAACTCAGACATCTTGTCATGAACACTGTCAGCAAGAGTCATCTCTCAGCTTGTCCATGCAACAGCGTAACCCATTTTTGCGCAACCGTGACCCTTGGGACATACCACTTCTACGCACACCCTTGTTGTTGCATAGCTCCCCCACAGACTGCTTTATCGTCCCATGCTCTCTTTCAACTGGCTGGAGCAGTGAGACTGTCCTTCGATCAGTTAATCAGGCGGTCGGCCCACCCGTGTAGAGCTTCAGGTGATTGCCATTCACTCTACCAGGGAAAGGCTCTCCATTCAGCTTGGCAAGCTGGACTGTGCCTCCATCTGTGACTTCTTTGACTACATAGGGTCCCAACCAATGCATTCGGAGCTTTCCAGGGAATTTCTCGAACTTGCTATCATATAGTAATACTAGATCATTTTCTTTGAATGTGCGTATCATGATATGGTGATCATGCCAAGATTTTTCCTGTTGCTTTTGTACCTACTGATGGAATCCTGCCAAAAATCGTTCCTCCTCAAGTTCTTCCAATTGCGTGATTCTCTCTTCTAAAGCCCCGCAGTTTGCCATGCCTGTCATCACTACTACGTAGACTAGGTACAATGTATTCCATTGGCATGATGGCTTCCTTGACATAGACTAACCAGAAAGGTGTATGGCCCATCAACTTCTTGCATGTTGTTTGGTATGCCCATAGCACAGTAGGTATGCGCAAATCCCAATCCTTTCGTTGCAAATTACATACCTTTGTCAACGTAGTCTCCAAAATCTTATTAAAAGCTTCAACAACATTTTCTAGTACTTCGTCTGTAAATGGCGTCGAGAATGGATCATTAACACATGCATCATTGAGCTTGCTGAGATCCACACAGATGTGAATTTCTCCCTTCTATTTTTTCTCCTGTACAACCATAGGACTTACCTAGTCGAATTCCTCTACACATTCAATTATTCTTGCTGCAAGCATTTTGTCTAACTCTTTGCAGACCTTTTCTTTATATTTTGGATTCAACCAATAAGGTTGCGGCTTGACTGGCTTCGCATCCGGATCTAGAGTTATCTTCATCATTCCTAGGTTGCTGAGGATCCATTTTAACTCCATGATTTTGGTTGGGAATAAGTCTTGATATTTTCAAAATAACTTGACAACCTTATCCACCATGGCATCATCCCAATAGTCCCCAAGCATTGCATACTTTGGCTCCTCCTCTGTACCAATGTTCACTTGTTTCGTTTTCAGTGGCGCGGTGATGTCAGAGTCCTCGATCACTGGACCACGAACCTTGCAACTCCCCTCTGTTTCTAGAATATTGATGTTTCTAGGGTCATCCTCATCATCTTCTACCTATACGTTGTAACATTCAAGGGCCTTTCTCAACTGATGCGACCAATCTGGCTGCATGATTTCTTCTAGTTCTAGTGGTACTTTGAAAATGGTGGCCTTCACAACTTGCAACACATTGTCCATAGTATCCATCCATTGATCCTAAAATAAGAATGTCAATAAAAATCCCTCACACAAGATATCCCATTCGCCTGTACCATGACGGAGTTCTGTTTCAGTATACCAGTTTCTTGGGATGACATCCAGGGTATGATAAAATAAGTGTACCCACTCCGGTTGGGGTTCTTCTCCATAGGCCTGGATCCATCTGGTGAGGTGCACACACGGGTCATCATGTCCATCATATTTCTTAGTTATTCACAATTCCAGCTTCCCAAACCTTATTTGCATCATACGCCTACAACTGCATCAATCTTCAAAGGTTCTGTCATGTGTTCCCACCAACGTGCAGGCATTGCGCACAATGCCAATTTTAATGCATCGAACCAATGGTGCTCTAGTACCATGCTCTCAAACTTGGTTAAGAATTCATCCACCACTGTCAGCCCATCATACATCGACAGCTCTCAATCTTGATATTTCATGCAATACAACGACCTAGTCATCATGTTGCAGTTTAACATTGTTACTATGTTCAACCGATTATGCCATCGTTCGTCTTCTTCATCTGAATTTGAATTGCAGGTCTCTACGCGTTCCCATGATATCCTTCCTTTTGTAGTTGGATTTACCTAATCCTGATCTTGTGTAGTTATCTTGTAGGTATGATCCAAGTCCTCATCAATCTCATCGTCGCGTACGGGTTCAGTGTAGCGCACTCCTTCAGATGGGTCTAGCGGAATGACTAGGTGTAGGGACTTCTTCTCAAATACCATCTTCCGGTTCTTCAAATTAACTCCATTCATATCCGTGGCCCAGTCTATCCCTAACAATGTTAGGTAAGGGTTACTGTCAATCACAATTTCTATTACCTCAAAATTTGTCTGTGTGCTCACACCTTCGATGTCTACTGTTACTCCTTGTAGTCTCCCTATAGGCAAGATCTTCTTTTGGTTCGCCATCTGTAATTGAATAAGAGACCATTGTAATGTGGGCCTGCCCATGCATTCCCATGTCTACTTAGGTAGCACGTTTACATCCGAGCCCAAGTCTAGAATTATTTAATCCATCTCATAGTCGTCGATCTACGTTGTTAATCGCATTTCTCGTCCAAGGCGCAAAGCATGTTTCCCTAGTTTTCAGACCATGCAAGGTTCACTTGGCCTTGCGCACCTAGTTATCAGCTCTTGTAATCCCTTAACTACCTTATTTTCATGTATTATCTTCATACATGTCTCTAAAAAGGTAGTTAGCATCGAAGGATCCATTTCTGGCTCGGGTTTATCCTTACTACCTGAAGTAGAGACCTCCACAAATCTCTTCTTAGCTTCCATAAATGTCTTCTTAATGCATTCCAAGTCCAACTTGCACTAATTTGTAGGGGTTTCGTTAATCCTCGAGCCTACCTTGGTTAATTTCCCCTTATCTTCCCCTGTAGCCGCGCCACTTCTGAGTATCATGTTCACGTTGGGGTCTTCCTCGCATGGTTCAGAACTCATCATTTGGATGTTCTGCATCGTCATAGGTTGTGCTGCCATTTTCTCACATATATGCGCTATCAACATGGGGCAATCTATCATTTCATGATCGAACTACTCGTAGTAGGGGCACGATATTCTAGTCGAGTTGGTACAATCACGTGCATAATGCCCTGGTCCTCTGCAGTTGTAACAGATTAGCTGCCCATGGCCCCTTCCTGGCCCCATTCCTCCTTTTCCTCATCCTCGCCCCTAGAACCCACCGCGCGCTATCATCGCGGCTAGATCCTGACCTCGTGCCTTAGTCTGCATCTTGTAGGTAGTTGTTCGATCCATCAACAATTCATAACTCTGGCAGTCTCTTTCATTGTGGCCCACCGATCTACAAAAAATACAAAATGGCTGCTAGGGGGTCTGAGTAAACTTTTGCAGTAGGTGATAGTTGTCCATGTTGTGCTTTCCTCCCACTTGACAGATTGCACACCAGAGCAAGGGCGTCGCGCTTGGACCCGCCTATGCCTCTGGTCACAATGGCATTGGTCCCCCTGCTACAACATAGTTTGCAAATACCGGACATTGATTCTTATCGTGGCCCTGGCTTCTACATTTTATGCACCACACTTCTTCTCATGCTTTTGACTAGGGTGCCTTCTCCTGTTTCAAACTCTGCATTTCTAAGCATAGGTTTTGTAGTTACGCGTGGATCTGCTGAAATCCCAACCCAAGATCCTGTATTGGAGTCTCATGCAACCTCATCGCTATCTCTAATGCTTCAGCCTAGGTCGAGATCTTCTTATGTGATAGCGCCGTCTGCAGATGTGGCTCCAAAGACACCACAAACCATGCATGGTGCTGACCATCTGTTAGTGTCATGTTAGCCTCTCGGATCATACTTTTTAGTCTCTGATCCAGTTCCCAAGGGGCTTATCCTATTAGCATCATGACTTCCTTGAACCTGATGATCAACTGTGTCTCTAATTTCGGTGGGCTGAACTCTTTGTTCAATG
>APFE030024771.1:840-21097 GCA_000404065.3 Pinus taeda
AATCTTTTTAGATTTTTCAAAATTGGTTATAAAAAGGTTATCAATATTAAAATAGAAACTAGTCCAAATTCAACATCTCAAACTCTTACCTTGTCATCTATCCTACCTTAAGGAGGAAAATTGTCTATCCCATTTTACTTAAGTTCATGATTATTCAGGATGCAATTCCAAGAATACTAGATATAAAAGTTGAGAGGTCTTATTACAAGCCTGCTTACCATGATCATAGGAAAATAGTTTGGCCGACATTACCAATACTGCATACTAAAACAGGGTAATGGCTCCAATTGTAAGACAAGGGGTCTCATCACGAGCCAGCTTGTTAGGTTAGATTACTACAAGTGAATGGCATTGTCAATCAACTGGCCACCACACCAGGGCAATGAATTTTTATCTTACAAAATAACGGAAAAAGAAAATGAAAACAAATGTGAAAAAACATGTTTTTGAAATTCATTCTGTTAATCATGCTCTGAACTGAATAGGACAATAGACAATGATGTGGTTAAAAGGTATCCCTGCCGAGACTATGGACGTTTGCTGGCAGTAGAGGCTCTACCTATGGCAAACGAGTTAATTTTAATAGTTGATTTGGAAAAGTTTCCTATTTTATCAATATCAACCAATAAGTGCCAATTTGAAAATCTGGAATGTATCTATTTTCAATAAGAGAGGAAATTAGCAAAGAAAGTTTTGTTTCTTTAGAATTCAACGATATCTAGTTATATTAGAATTTTCCTTTTGAATAAAATTTCTATTATGAAAAATTCTAAGTATTTCTATACTATTCAGAGATAACTGCTTCTCCCAGCGAATCGCCAATTGTTGTGCCCTACAACAACCCCCCATTTCATATCATTAAAATTCCAAAACTATAATGTGAAATGGGTCCCTTTTTAATTTTTGTTTCAAATTGGTATCAATTTAAATTTATATTTCACAAAAAGGCTTTTAATAAAACCAATCAAAAAACCCCAATATAAAACGATTTATCTTTATCATTGCGATAAAGCGATCGCAAGATCGCATATTGCAATGACAAAGAAAACGCAATGTAAGGGACATGTTAGTTTTCGCCGATGCGAAATCGCTATCGGATATCGGCAAACCATAAAGTACACGAGTAATGATCCTTGCTGCAATGCGATGTGAAATCGGCAATCGGCAATCGGCAATAACATCTAAAGCACAATTAAGCTTCTCCTCGTCCGATGCGATGCGATATCGCTATCGGCGATCGGTGACTCACCATGCCCTCATCCTAAATGGCCCTACCAGCTATGCCCAACGCGATGCAATATCGGATATCGGCGATCGGGGATTCCAAGCAAAACCAATGCAATAACTTAGCATTTCCCCGATGCCCGATTTCGCAAAAGGTAAATGGCACAGTTCTCAAAGTAACAGTCATAAAGGCAGTTTGATATGATTTATTCATAATTAAGGCCATATCCTTTGGAAAAGCCGCTCATTCGCATTCAAACCGCCAAATCACCCTAAGCATGCTTCAAATAAATCATTTATCCATTAATCAAAGCAATTGTAATTAATGAGACTGACAGGCCGTAACGACCATTTAATAAGAAAAACAGGCTCGAAGCCTATCCACATATTTGATCCTAAGGCCACCTTAAGTCGATTAATTACTATGAATAAGCCAAGATATATATATATTTCATTTTCTTCGATTCATGATATTGTTGCATGTGTTGCGCTTATCTTTCACTCTGCGCATAATTCCTCCATAGAAACAGAAGAAAGTGGAATGGGAAAGAAATCTAAGAAGACTACAATGCCTACTGCTCCGCCAGCCGCAGGGCTAGCTATCGCTGATCCAACTGGGAAGAACAAAGGGATGATATCAGATACAATATGATTAGGACTCCCCAGGACCACTTGGCAAGGGACTTATAATTTGATTGAGGAAGAAGGGCCAATGGTGACCGAAGTGGAGATTTTATGCAATAATAACAGCAAATCTGATGCCAATTTAAAAGACTTGGCTGACTCCTTCCTACACAGAATAGCGGCTCAGGAGCAGGTTCTTCCTTACACAGATGTGGTAAGGTGGGCACTCCAAGAGCTCCCAATTATCAATAGACTATTTGAAACTACGGATGGGAGGGTTTTCGGTTCGTTTCAAGCCGAAGACCTAAGGCTAATGTATCACCTGTCGTAAGAAGAGAAGAAATATAATGCTGCATTTTGGGAGAAGTTTCGAGCAGAGAACGAGACCGAGTCTGAACCGATTCGAGGCTGGAGACAGAATCTAGCAAAACATAAGCATGAAACCTCGGGTAAGTACTCAGTTGACTCCCTATGTTCACCTTACTGCTGTGCTGGAATTATGATGTGTAGGCTATGGGGATTGCATGACTCTGCCAGTATCACCATAGAAATGCTCCCCCTAATAGAGGCAGCATGTAGTGGAGAAATCATGGATTGGGTGGTCATATTATCCGACAAGTTAGCCAAAGCCATTCTTGACTTCAGGTCTGACTATCGTGTCACAGAAAGGGTTATTCCGCCATTTTATTATAGTGCATATATTATGGATGTGTTGTGTTTTAATTCTAAATTTCCTGTGCTGGGATGGAGGTGGACGTCGCAAGACCCCACACCCATTCACATATATCATCGAAAACTATGGAAGACTAGGTATAAGCACCACTTGTACCAAATCTGCAATGGTTTTATGTTGCCAATTCATTATTCAATTTTTAATAAGCCTGCCCCTAAAATATCCGAGCAAGCAGCGGTAGATTTGACTGTAGTAGAAAGTTGGTTTGGGGAGGAGAAATTCACCTATATCAGAGTTTTTGGCAGTCAGGCTAAGCCACATGTGCTACCACTTTACATTCCCGATAAGCTACTTTCCAGGGAGGTAGCTTATCAAATCAGCGCTGAAGGGGTTACCCAAACCCTCAAAAGAGCTAAAAAACATTTTTGGCCTTCTTTTCCATTGCGAATTGGAGTGTATACCCTGCATGATATCAAGCATGTGGAGAAGGAAGCCGGGAAAATGAATTTGCTCACCCTGGCTACTTTGCCAAGGAGGCAGTATGATCCAAGAAAGATCGCTTACAATGCGCTCGACCAGGCCAAATTGGCCAAGGTCGAGCACAAAGAAGACAAATTCGAAGATTTGTTCCCATCAGCCGAATCACTGTATCAAGTCAAGTCGCTTGCCCGAAATGTTTATAATGATGAAGGGCTAGTTGAGTTTAACAGAATCAGAGAACAGAGGTTGCAAACTTTGCCTCTAGACCTGTTAGCAAGTGTACCATCAGCAACCAGGTCAAGCGAGTCTGAGCAGCGAAATAATACACCACCTCATACTACATCAAAATAGCAGGAGGAAACGCATAGCCAAAGGCAGGAGGTAACTCAGGAAAATGCACAGCGACAAGAAGAAACCCAAGCAAAGACCCAAGAAGAGAGCAGCTCTAAAGATAACCACGATCCATTAGTTGATCCGAATTTGCTCCGGCAATGGAATCAATTCAGTACAATCATCAATAACTTAGAGTGCTCAAAAGATGATGAGGTTTCAAAGGAAGGTGATACATAGGAAGCGACATCGAAACCGGTTTCAGGTGAAACCAACGGCCTACCCAAAACAAAAGAACTAGAGATAATTCCTAAAGATCCAACGAGAGAGATCGTTTTGCAAATTGAAGAGATCCCCCCTTTAGATATATTTTACAGCCCCAAGCATAAAGCCGTCGTAAAGCGACAGAGGAAAAGGAGAAGAACTGATCAACCTTCCCCATTCCCTGAATTAATAGTAACGGGCAATGTTGTATGGAAAGAGGAATTCGACCCCTCCGATGACTTAACCAAGCTATCACAGTTCGCTGGAGCATATTCGGCAGCAACCATTGATAAAGCATCGGAGGTGAGCAATTTGTTAAAAGCCAAGGATCAGGACATCTCGTCACTACAAGCGAGATTATCAGAAGTTCAGCAGAGGGCAGAGCAGGTGGAGAAAGAATTGCTAGTACAGCAGCAGAACAATAATCAGCTGACCAAGCAATTACAAGAGGAAAAGCAGAGAATTGATGAAGGCGCAATACAAAGGCAAAAAGAGCTATCGGCGGCACTGGAGCAGTTAAGAATATCAACTGAGGGAACAATGAAAGTGAAAGATGAACAAATCGCTCAATTGACCACTCAAATTGAGCAAATGAAAAAGCTCCCTCAGATAGATGAGTTCAAGGCGGAAGCGCTTCAGCTAAATAAGGGATTGATTAATCAGGTTAAGCTATTATGTCAACATATTATACGAGCAGAACCATTGTGCGAATTGGCAGCATCTATAAACAAAAAGGTAGACAAAGCAAGGACCGACTTGGATCAGGCCGAAGAAACACTAACAAACTTTATAGAATGGTAGGATTCCGATGTAGGCCGGGCAGCTAATCTACCAAGAATTCTGGAATCGCACAAAGAGATATTATTCATGGAATGGCAATCACAACTAATGAAAGCAGAAAGAGCAACTTCCAGATGCAGGACAATCAGTGGAAATTTGGTTGAATTAGTGAATAATACATTGTATTTATCTAACATAATTTCCCAATGCACTCCAGGTCAATTAACAACAGCAAATATATTGGAACACTCATGCTATCCGGAGCTGGAGAAAAGTGCAAGATTGATCGCTAGAATCAACAGTCTGACATGGGATGCTTATTGGTTCTTCTTAATCAAATCATACAGCCAAAGAGCCGTCTTGAAGTGCCTAACCGATGATGTCGGTTATATCATACCCGACATCCAGGATGCCACCTTCGTCGCCCAATTCAGTTTACGCCTCAACAAACCGCCAAAAGTAGAACCAATGCTCGCGATAAGCTAGCTAAGGTTTAAGGGCAAACAACCTAAGGCATGACTCACTTCACCGACTGCCAGATCGCCCCTGAGAGATAGACCGCATTTACTGATACCATTTTAGTAGGATTTTGTTTGCTAGATCTTTTTAGTTTAGTAGTATTTATAGACCCTTTCATGCATTTAGAAAGGGTCGTAAAATTTTTGTATATGACTTAAACCCTGAAGCTGCACTATTGTAATTCAGGGATATTCTTTTATGAAACTTGACCAATTATTCCGAATTTGATGAAGAAGGCTTTTATGCAAATGTGCACTATTGTCATTGTTTGAAATCATTTCTGTGTTGAAGAAGGAATTTTGAATAGCGATTGATATTTCGGATCGATCTACAGCTCGTATGGTACTATTATCTGCGTCTGTATTATTTTTCGTTATATGAATTGTTGTTGAAATCGCTCTTGCTATTATCGCTTATATATATATATGTGTGTGTGTGTGTGTGTGTGTGTTTTTCACAGCATTCCTTATGCATTCCACTATTGGTTGTTTATCGCATGCTTTCCTTTCAGACGTATATATGTATCGATAATATGAACAGTGAATGTAGTAATTTGTATTTATCGCTTCATTGTGACTATTCATGTGAAGCAATCTTTGAATGATTGAACACCTTTTATTTATTTTACAGAGTCATCTATATGCCTGATAAATAGATAAAGATTATTTAACGCTACATTCTGAATGAATAAGTTGTTCCCGAGATTAGCATTAGTTTCCCTATTTTTGTCAATAGAATAAGTTATTCGCCTATCATTTAAGCAATTTATTCATCACCCATCCATCCCTTTTATTTTATTATCAGGAAACTGCTCCCGTTATCTCCAGTCGGAGCCACCATTCCAAACGGAAAAGGAGCTGTACCAAGGTCCGGACCGGGTGGTTATCCTCGATGTTGTGGTAACGATTTCCGAGGCCTCAACACAGTCATAAGGCTGGAGGCAATGAGGATGTTTTTTGCCTTTTCGTGCTATAATGATTTCAAGGTATACCAAATGGATGTGAAGTCTACTTTCTTGAATGGTGATCTTGAGGAATAAGTCTATATGGAATAGCCTAAATGTTTTGCATTATCATATAACCCTAATTATGTCTACAAATTAAAGAAATCATTTTATGGTCTTAAACTTGCACCATGAGTGTGGTACTCTAGACTGGACAAGTACCTTCAGAAATAAGGTTTCAAGAGAGGAGGCATTGATAGTAATATGTACATAAAGGTTGATGGAGATAAATTATTAATTGTGGTGGTATATGTGGATGACATCATGTTTGGTAATAATAAAGATCGTCTAGTAAAAGGATTTGTTGAAGAGATGAAGTTTGAGTTCGAGATGTCAATGATTAGAGAGCTTGCCTTCTACTTAGGAATTCAAATACTATAAAAGGTCAGAGGCATATTCATTTCTCAAGAGAAATACCTAAGAGATATGTTGAAAAGGTTCCAAATTGAAGACTATAAACATGTCTCAACCTCCATGGATATTGGATGTAAGCTATGTGTAGATGATGAGTCACCTGATGTGGATCAAAAACTTTACAGATTTATGATAGGAAGCCTGCTATAGCTAACAGCTTTTAGGCCAGATATAATTTTGGTAGTTAGATTAGTAGAAAAATATCAATCAACACCCAAACAAAGTCATATGTTAGCAACAAAGAGGATATTCAATACTTGAAAGGGACTACATACTATGGTCTATGGTATCTAAAAGGGACGGACTTTACATTGACAACATACACAGATGTGGATTGGGCCAACTCTGTGGATGATAGAAAAACTACAAGTGGTGGTGCATTCTACCTAGGAGAGTATTTGGTGGCATGGTTAAGTGAGAAACAAACATTAGATTCTCTATCTATAACAGAATTTGAATACATAGTAGTTGCAGCTTGTTGCACACAAGTATTGTGGATGAAGCAGAAACATCAGGATATGAAGGCAAATTTTAGTGAGCCTATCTCTATCAAATGCGACAATACAAGTACAATAAGCATTTCAAAAAATCTTACGCTTCATTCAAAGACTAAACATATCCCTGTAAATGACCAATTTCTCAGAGAATAAGTGGTTGAGCAAACAGTGAAAATGGAGTACATACCCACAAAAGAACAGATAGCATAGATATTTACAAAACCTCTTGCTATAGAACCATTTGAGTATCTAAGAAACAAGTTAGGGATAGATATTTCAAATTCTTTCCACTAATGTGACTTCAAAAGGAGAACCTAAAACATTATTGAGTATATGAAATTGATTGCATGATCTAAGGGCGAGATTATAGGAGCAGGAAGGAGTAATGACGAGGAACAAGAAGCGTATGGTTATGTTAAGAATGTGAAGCAGTTAAGAAGAAGCAAGAATAAAGGCATTTTCAAATTAGGAACAAGAAGCATATGATTACGTCAAGAATGTGAAGCAATTAAGAAGTAGCAAGAACAAAGGCATCTTCAAAGTGTGAGATCAAGTCATTTTCTTCATGAGATAGCAATAACAATCAAGTTCACCATTCAAAAATCCATTCCCTAATGAATTTTTTATACATGTATATATCCTACACATAAACGTTTAAATAAATTTCTTCAAGTGTACATAATCCTACTAAGAGATTCGTGTATCCATTCAAAGCATGTTGGAAGATAATCCTAACTCATTCAGTTTGCACGTGCAATTTTTTTTAGTGATGAAGAAGTGGGCAAAAAAAAAACAGAGAGTTGGTTTCAATGAATATAGGTATAGTCAGAGATTAACAAGTACAAGGACAAATTATCAGAAGAATGGAAAAAAGTCATGTGCTTTGCATGTTATTAGCACCTAGTAGGGAAGTAATTTCCCCAATTAGAGCCAAATATTGTAACATAAAATGACAAAATCATTTTTTTTTTAATTTTCTACAACATTTGCCAAACTTGTCATTTTCCTATCATATTAAATTTTGAATCTAGTTTTTCTCTACCTTGTTCAATATAAAAAAAACTCATCAAATTTTTTTCCTAATCGTAATGTTGGAGGTGAAATATCTAAGAATGACTTGTTGCAATTGGGGAAATGTATAGGAACCTTGTGATGTTGTGTGCAAAAAAATCAAGCTCTCATACACGTGTATGATATCCCTTCTACCATAAGTGTACTAGATCATTCTTCAATATTGTAGCCAAGTATAAGACTCGGGGGGAATGTCTACTTCTACTTTTCTTCTCATCAAGAGTTAACAATAACTAAGTGGTTGGGACAAACATGGTGAAATTGTGATTATGATTCCTAGCCCAAAAAAATTCTTTTAGTTATCATTCAACACCTACTCTATCACATCATATTAGAAGTGTTTCATGAAGCTTTTTTTCCCTCATGACATTGTTGAAAATATTGTCATCTTCTAGAAGTTTGGTTTATAATTTTTTATTTAGTGTTCTTCAAGATAACATACCATTCAAGATAGAAACTGTAACACCCTCCTCCCACATCTACCCAAGTAACCATCCAACCGGGGTAAACATGTGACGAGAAGTTACTATGATATGATTCAACTCCCTATGTGTCAGTTAAGGAAGTGGAATTAGTAGAATACATCACACTGACCTTCCACATCAACAACAAAACTCCCAGGAGCCATCCCAACCACTCAGGTAACCAGTCCCTAAGAGAAATTGATTTTTTAGTGCATCAAACCCCTAAACACTCCCTTGATATGGACAAGGGTGCATATGGGAGGCTCCAAAAGCTCCCACAACAAGAGAAAGGGAGCTTCTGGGGACTTTTCCCCCTAGTGTTGTGCCTGTGACTCTAGGATTTGTGCCACTTTTTCAAGCTCAGATCCCAGGTCACTGCCCAAAACTCAATGACACTTCTAAAAATGAAAGATAACAATGGAATAATGATACAAATGTAATTACTTAAATAAGGACTTGACTGGACCCCTACCAGCCATGACAGGAATTTCGTCAAACATGTCACAAAGATGCAATCTACATGTTTAAACAACATATATGAGCATAGGGGTCTCATACTTATCTGAGAATCACTAAGAAGCATTGATGCCTCATCACCATAATTGCATTACCATCTATTAAGCCATGTATTCATTGTACATTTAGTGATTAAACAAAACATGATGAGAGCCATACATTTCCATTGTCATGAAACTCATTAATAACCAGCATATAAACAACAAAATGTTAAGGATATAACAACCACATAAAACACATATAAACAAGTGTATTTACCTATAACATACCAAGGATAAAGAGAGCTCTTATTGATGATTGCATAGGTCGACCAGGTATGGGACTTCCACAAAACACTTGATCATAGACTAGGCTGAACCAAATCTTTCTTTCATTCAATCACCCTCATTCCATATTCTAAGCATGAATGTGGGATATCCTGAAGTAAATCCATCAAAATTGAACTAGGGATTCTAGAGGCCAAACCACCTCAACCGTCAACCATTGATTCCACCTCACAGTTAGACATCACTAACCATCATCAGATCGGTCTCTACCCACACTGTCCAGGGATCCAGAGTGTTTGTTATAACCTAGCTTCCAGGACTAGTCTCTCAACCCATAGTTGTCGCCGAGCTTCTAGAACGTTTGTCCAACCAAGGCTTCCAACACTAGTAACTCAACCCACCAAGGGCTTCCAAATGGTTTTTCCAACAAAGGCTTCCAAGACTATTAACTCAACCCAAGTAGTTGCAAGGCTTCCAGATCATTTGTCCAACTAAGGCTTCCAGGACTAGTAAATCAAATCAAGTTATTAGAGGGATTCCAGAGCTTTTTTCCAACCAAGGCTTCTAGGAACTAATAACTCAACCCACAACCAAAGGCATAAGAAAACCAACAAGAAAACAAAAGTAAACCCACAACACCATGGCTATCTAAAAAATGGAAAGGCTAGGAAAATCCACTGTCAATTCAGGCAATCCTCCATGCCAATAACAGATCATGATAAATAAACCACATGCATATGTCATGCATGCCAAAACTAGTGAGGAAAACATACATGCAACTCGGTACCTACAAGAAAAACCTGATGTAGTTGCTAATCTCGATCTCATCTTGCGCTTTCCTGCTCTTCCTTTGCCTTTTTGTTCCAAGTATCCAAGTATGCCACATTCTCCAAGAGTGCTCCAAGAAAACTCTAAGTGTCCAAGAGTATGAGAGAGAGAGAATAGAATGAGAGCTCCAAAACTAAATTACAAAAGGTTACATTGACCAAGCCTGAGATAAAGCTTGTCAACTGATCCTCATAAGCCTTTTATCAATGAGGCCTCTATTTTATTCAATTTGTATTATTTTCCTTAATTTTCCTCCTCACATCCAACCAGTGACCTTTCACCTTCCTTTTCTCCTAATTTCCATTATTTTCAAAAATAAATGTGCCAAAAATGCCATTTTGCCTTTCCAAACCCTTTGTCATTTGCTTTGCCAAATTCCTTTAGCCATAATAATCCGAATGAACACCCACTAGGATTTCTTTCCCAACATTCATATTGGAATATGTGTCCCATGACCTTGGTCTTATTTTTTCCTTTATTAAAATTTACATGGAAGTTTGACCAAAGTTGTTACAGAACCCTCCCCCATAGGGGAACACCATCCTCAATGTTCAATGACACCTATAACCATCAAGACCATTGCAACCAAACATACTTCCCATGGAGATTTATAACTTAGCTCGTTGAAGTATTTACAATGACCATTGTTGAAACATGACAAACACATCATTTATTGGAGCTTTATAACACATCTCATTATGTTATTTACAATAACAACCACGTATAATTATACATATTTGCTTCAACCAACAAATAACCATATTGTCTACGGATATTTAGAAATCCATCTCAATACAATATTTACAATGGTATACATATATGCACATTTTCTCATCCAACAAATAAAAGGATATGATGCATGTATCAATCAACAAGGGAATTTAGAGGCTCACACCCCCACCCTCAAAAGTAGTACCAGGATTCACCTCCTTCCCAGAAAGTCTAGAATCCATGTAAAAATCAAAATTTCATCCAATATCCAGTGCTACAACCTTGTGCCACTTTCCCTCTCAGTGAACAGTTACCAACTCATTGTTCCAGGCACACTCCCAATGTGCATCTGATTGCATCTGGCAATGCTAATGACCAAAACCAATCCATTCGTCGACCTATACTTCTCTACTACATAGTCCCTCGGGTGATCCGGTCACCCCCTTCCATGCAGTCACACACCTTCCAAGTTTCGTTGGCACCCCCATCCTCGAGAAGTTCAACCCTCGAAAGGTCCAAAAACCAAGGCATATCCCAGCCTCAAACCATCATATCAGTCATAGCATGCTCATGGAAATTAATGGACACTATTGGGTATTAGTGTCCCACAATGGCGCTTTTCCTGAATGCTTTACCAGCATATTGTTGCATGTTATAATTCCTTTTGTTGTTGTTGCTAATGCTTGTCGTCGGTTTCGACCACCTAACCAGGCATTTCATGCTTTCCTGTACCAAGCACATAATCTCCATTAGATTCAAAATAAATTGAAATAACTTCAAATCATACCTCATTGGTGGCCCATCAATAAGGCATACTTGCAATTTTGTTCGATTTATTCCACAACAAGTCAGACTAGCATCTTTGACCAAATCATCATGTATAAATGTATCACATCAAGTTAGCTCAAAACACAACCATCTTAGATCAAAATCATAAATCACATGTAACCATCATAAACTAGAATCATAGATCACATGTAATCATCATAGACCAAAATCATAAATTGCATGCATAATAAAACTGAAATAAAATATTGATACTTATCCTTTAATCAATCCTTAGCTTCTACCTTTGTCTTTATTTCATACGTACATTGGATCGGTTGCCACACTCGAAAAACACCTAGTTCCTTCTCTTCAACCATGTACACATACACATATTGTAAATCACACACATATAACTGCACATGACATACAATGCCATGCACCTACACCTGACATACAACACATACACCTACACTCAGTGTACAACACAACACAATACATACTCCTATATCTGGTGTATGCCACAACACAATAAATACACCTACATTCGATGTACACCACAATACATATATGTACACAGAGTACATCACAACAAATACACATGTCACGATACCACGACTACACAGTGCACATACATAGTACTGCATGCCCGCAACACAACATGTACGACTTGTGCACAATACCACATGTACACCAATACCATATGTACAACATCTACACAGTACCACCTGTACACAACATTGCATGTACACGACACCACCTGCACAACACATACACAACACCACATGTACACTGCACCACTTGTACAGTGTGTACACAATACCACATGTACACAGTACCACATGCACGACATGTACACGCACCACATGTACGTTGCATCACATGTACGACATGTACACAACACCCCCTACACATAGCACCACATGTACAATCATGTACACAACACCATATGTACATAGTACCACTTGTACAACACACGCACAACATCATATATACATAGAACTGCATATACAACATGTACATACCATCATATGTACACAACACTGTATATACAACATGTGCTTAGTATCATATGCACACAACACCACATGTCCATGATGTGCACATTATGATATGTACAAGGCATTTCATATCCAACATGTACATCGCACCATTTATACCCAGCATTTCATATGTAATATACACACAACACCATGTATACAACAAGCATACAACATCATATGTACACAATACTACATATACAACATTACACATCACCATAGGTACAATCATTGTATATACAACATGCACAACATGTACACAACAATATCACTACACATCCAAAACCATACTGCCTCTACCAAGCAACCTTGCTTTTAGTGTCTCTCCGCCATCCATGTTTATCCTTACATGCCGCAAAGCGCATTGTTTTCATTCCGCTGATGTTACCTTCAGTGTTACCTGACATAACATAAACATAGGCATAATACAAGCATATAATATCAATAAATATCCACATGATGTTGACCTCATATATTTTTCATGACTAATCTTCCCACTTGATTCCTCATAAACCAAGAACCTTTCCATGTCATTCACCTGCATAAGCAATCATTTCTCCACAAGAATGATCCCTGGTGACCCTGTCAAACAACAACATACATACATACATACATGTATACATATAAACATCAACATAAAACAATCATGATCCCCGATGAACCTGTTAGATAACAATGTACATACGTACATACATATATGCATATAAACATTAGCATAAAGCAATCATGATCAAAACATTTCTACTAGATATCATAAGTCCAAGGTTAAGAGAAATTCCTTTATTCATGCACAACATGCACAATATTGAGAAAAAAGTTCCCAACATAGCCAAGGCATTTGAAACTTCAAATCCATTTACTTTACCCTTTATGTTACCTTTATCATGATTTTCATATCACCATCCATTTACCTCAATGGACCCAACCAATCCAACTAGTTTTCATATGCTTGCATTCAACTGCCCTTATACATGCACTGAGCTTCATCCTTGTCTTTCGTCACCCGTTGAGTAGCACACAACTCTCCCTGAGGTCCATTAAATTTCCTCTTTCCCAAACCAATTCCCAAGACTCAAAACATAAAAGGCAAAACAAGAAACAAACAATAAGAAAACCATGAAAACCAATAACAATACAACACCACAAACAAAGCTGCAAGGAATTGCACCAAACATAATAAGGATGAAATCAAGTGCAACCAAATCAAAAATACCGAAAAAAACTAGAAATAGACACCATGACTCCATCCCCATGGTTCCCAATGCCTCCAAGTGAAATCTCAACTGGAGCCTTCTTTAAGATTTCACAACAATCTCTTTTGTCATGCAATCCCTTACATCATATTGCCATAAACACATAATTGTTAGTACATAAGTAACCATAACAACATACTAGTTACCTTACCTTGTCATACTAATTTCAAGCATGTTACCCTACAACTACTCACACATGTCAACCACATGTTCCAAATATCAAGACAATTGTATCTATCAATTTGAAATCCACAGTTACCAAAACTAAAAATCATTTCATAATCCATAGTCAACTCAGAGTGATTAGACATAATGCTACAAATGTCACCTATTACACTCAAGTACATGTCAGTTATCTCAACACATATGTGTGAGTAAAACCATCTCAAAACAAGATCGTTTCTTGATGCAATCTTATAGACACATACTCATATCATGTGATTAACCAAACATTCAACAACAGATAGACGACATAATAGACACCAACACTCAAATACCAAATAAACGACATAATAAAACATCCAAGCACAAAATAGATGACATAAGAAAGCTCATACCTTAATGTATCTCAAGGGAGGCTATCTTGTCTACACAATCAATCTAGTAAGCATGATATAACTTCACAACACATGAGCTCAAACACAAATAAGATCATGATATCCATAACAATAAATAACTAACATGTTCACATCATAAGCTCATAAACATTTGTCGTTCATGCATAACAATCACATACATACAATCAGTCTAGATTAGTACAACACAATGTCACAAATAAGTCTACTCATACCTAAATTCCATAACCTTAACCATCTTCATAGGCGAATCCAATTTAGCATGATACATAATCATCAAGATATTAATTATATAACCCTAATCATCAAGTTAACTAACATATAACAACAATAAGTTAATGTATAGCATGCTCATCAACAATATATAACATAATCATCAATCTAACCACAAGTTAACATATAACATTAATCATCAAGTTAACTAACATAAAACAACAACAACAATGCATACAACCACAAGTTACTATCAGTCATGACTATATGACACATGTGTATATGACTACACTGATTAACTAGCATTTATCATAAATGTAACCATAATAATAATAGAATGAAAAACGTATAAGTAACCCTAATTCTTACAACAACCATGAATCACATACCTTCATTCCAAACATATGAACATGCATGACGATCTGCTCTTACCCCAAATTCTATTGTTGCAACCTTGCTATAATAGTCTGCATTTCTTGCTTTACCTTATACAACACATCAACATCATAACATACCAACAACATCACGATGACCAAAAATGCCTACAATGACCTCATGCATGGAAACCATGCCCATAATAATGCATGCATAACAACATATATACACTAACATGCATAATAAATGCATATACAATCGACATGCATTCATGACTAACACATTCCAACAACAAAATCATCAACTTCCACATGGAAACACAACTATAACAGTGACCACTACCATGCATAAATAACAAGCACATATACAACCTACATGCATGCATGACAAATTCATTTTTCCTGTCCAGTCCAAGTGTTGAACCATGCTCTGATACCACTCTATAACACCCTCCTCCCACATATACCCAAGTAACTAGCCAAAAATGGTAAACATGTGATGAGAAGTTACTATGATATGATTCGACTCCCTACATGTCAGTTAAGGAAGTGGAACTTGTAGAACACATCACATGGACCTTCCACACCAGCAACAAAACTCCCAAGAGCCATCCCAATCACTCAGGTAACCAACCCCTAATATCAATTGATGTTTTAGTGCATCAAACCCATGGACGCTCCCTTGATATGGACAAGGGTGCATCTTGGAGGCCCCATAAACTCCCACAACAAGGGAAAGGGATATTTTGGGGACTTTTTCCCCAGTGTTGTGCTTGCAATTCTAGGATTTTTTCCAATTTTTCAGGCCTATAGAGCAGGTCTGTCGAGAACTCAATGCCATTTCCATAAATGAAAGATAACATCAAAATAATGATAGAAATGTAATTACTTGAACAAGGACTTGACTGGACCCCTCCTGGCCATGACAAGCATTTCGTCAAACATGTCACAAAGATTCAATCTACACGTTTAAACAACATATCTAAGCATAGGGGTCTCATAATTATCTGAGAATCACTAAGAAACCGTTGACACCTAATCATTAGGATTGGGTGAATAACTGAAATTGATGAAAATAAATAATAGAGAACATAAATAGTCACCGGGAGATGAAATGAACAGTCTCTCCCTCATGTATATAATAAATACCAACCTAAATTAAATAAATTAATTGTTTTGAGGAGTTACTGCCTGGTTTGACATGGTATCAGAGCCAACTCTCTAAATTAGTTTTTGTGTAACTCCTAGTGTCAATTTACTGCCTATATTCTGCCTGGTTGCCTGAAGCCTGCTCCAGGCAGTGTCATATACATTTTTCAAATCTGCAACCTCTATCAAGAGACTTGGTTTGTGAACATTGAATGCTGGTGTGTGAACACTGAACGCTGCTGCTCTGGTATCCCTCGCGCTTCTTATCTGATTTCAATGCAAGGATGGATGGCAAGGACTTAATAGATGTGTTGAATATGGTGGAAACTACCCTATCTGCATCAGTCCTCAGAGCTTGATACGAATATATCTCCTCCTCTAAAATTACTTCTTCACCATCCATATTTATTTTCATAAGCGTTTTCTTTTAATGCTTTCTTATATTTGACCTTTGATTGGAGCTACGTTGAATTGTGGTAATATTCCCACAGAAAACCATAATGGGCCAACGTATGGCAAGAGTTATAGTACACAGATTTTACTATGTAGACCTTACTACCTTGGAGCGGGAGGCATTGTGATTGAAGGTGCATCGCTAACACTAGTGTGGAGGTGCTCATGGTCTTGCGCAGCGGAAGCATGGTGGAAGCCATCCCATTTTGGTGCAGTTCCTCCATTTTTGACATGCTGGCGCCACAGTATTTTTGGTATATATAACATTGATATATATTTAAAGTCATTGTTTTTATATATATAACATTGATATATATTTAAAGGTTTTCTCCAAAAGGTAGTGTTTAATATACATAAATGTGCACGAAGTATTTGAATAAGTGTATGTAATCGTGGTTTGTGGCTTTTGGATTGTTTTAATACATCATTTTAATACATGTGTGCTGCCTCTCCACTGGTAGCCATATTGTTTTCCCACAACGCCTCACTGGTTGTGTGTGTTTTTTGGAGAATGTTGAATGTTGTTGCAATAACCATATGGGTTGATTGGGATATAAAATATTATTTATATTTTGATGATCAAGTGCACAAGAACTTGACCTATGATTTTTTTACATCAAAAGCACATTTTGCCAGCAGAAGTATTTTTTTAAAACAGTACACAGATTTTTTTTTTCCAGCAAAATTTTTTTTTACAGTATGCATTCAATCATATCTATTGTGGGAATAGTTTTTACTAGCAAAGAGAACTATCCTGAGTGGTCCCACATGATAAAACACACCCTCATTTTCAATGAGTTGTGGAAAGGTATGTGTATTGGAGACAAAGACAAAGAGCCAGAACATCCTACCTTGGACAAAGAGCTCGCCATTTGGGAAAATAAGAACAACAAAGATTATGCATTAATCGCAACATCTGTAAGTGAATAGATGAGTTGCCATAGTTCGCCATTTTCAACTGCTTTTAAAGCCTTGCAAAAGCTGAAAGAACTCTATGACTCACATTCTGCACTTGAAGTTGTTCAACTCATTATTAAACTCTTCACTCTTGAATTGCAAAATAATGATCCTCTTGCTCTTGCATCCGAAGTAAAATCTATAATGCATGATATCAAAGCCACTAACGTCGAATTGGATATTCCTCTTATTGATTTTCTCAAGGCACTTTATCCTACTTACTCCAATTATCTTGAATCATTACAACCAAATGGAAATATCAAAGATATTACCTTTGACTCTCTTGTGAAAAAATTTGCTGAAAGAGAGAAATATTTTGGAAAGAAGACAGACCCTGAATCTTCTGAAGAGGTTGTGTGCCTTGCTCATAAAGAAAAGAATCCTGCTCAAGATTATTCCAGACAAAGAGGTGGTCGAAGAGGAAGAGGAAGATATTTTAGAGGCAGGGGGGCAGACACTCTTAAGGAGAAAAGTCAGACTTGCACTGCATATGCTGCAAAAGAAATGGATCACATGATGCCTCTACATGCAAGTTACCATGGGACAAAATTGAGCAGCAAAGGAACCAACAAAAAGGTAAAAATAATGACACAGACAAAGGTAAAGCACCTGAATCTGCACATTATGTTGTGGCACAATGTAATATTGGAGTAAATGAAGATTTATTTAATGCTTCACTTGCTTCTTGGAAAAATGATTGGTTGCTTGATTCAGGAGCAACTTGCCACATGACTCATAGAAAATATTTTTTTGAAGAATTTACTGACAATGTTGATGGAAAAGTATACTTTGCAGACCAATAAAAAATCAAGCCATTAGGGCTTGGCACAATTGGGCTTAAATTGCCTGGTCTTCCTGACTTCCTTCTGCATCATGTTCTATATCTCCCACAGTTGAAACTTGTTGTCCTTGGTCCACATCCACTAGCAAGGTCACTCCATTCATATGTTTGATGGCAAGGTTGAGGTGAAAAAATCATCTGACCACTCACTTGTCATGAGGGGAATAGAAGAAGAAAGGCTTCTCATGCTACAAGGTACCTCTGCTCATGCACAACATTTTTCATACAATTCTCATTATGAAGAATGTACACTTCCATCAAGTCTATTATGGCATGCTAGATTTGGTCATTTGAACTATGACAGCCTCCACTTGTTGAAGAAAAATGGTTGTTAGGTCCCTATAATACTAGTGATGCCCCCATTAATATTGTATTTGTATGCCTTATTAATATTGTTGTGCCCCTATTGTCCCCATATTGTTATTACTGTGCCCCATAGAATCTCTCTATTTTTATTTGTGTGCCTTTATATTATTATTGTTAGGTCGGTTTGGTTATATTGTGACCCCTTAGACTCCTATATATAGAACAGAGGTTTTGTCATTTGAATCATCCAAGAATTATTCATTTGTGTAATGTAAAGGAGGTTTCCCCCTTGAAGAGGCTGAATTTTAAGGCTTTCAACTATCTTTTGTATCTTTTTGTGAGCTAGTTCCATAACATTTGGTATCAGAGCTTTGGATTCTATGGTTTCGCTGCTCTAAATAGGTCATCATGGAATTTTTGCTCTAATTTTCTTTTCCAAAGTTTTAGAAGCGAAAAAAAGAACCCATTTGAGACAAAATCGCACTTAACCTTAGGTCTGAATTTTAGATCTTTTTGCACTATATTTGCGGAGATATGATCTGAGAAAGTTGGTCTTTTTGAAAACACTTGAATTACATTCCAAAAAAGTGACCTACAGAAAATCATCATAAATTTCTCTCTGAGCATCGAATTGAAATTTTGTAAGAAGGTATAGAAAGAGGACGGACTATAGTTTCTTGTATATATTTTCCAGAGCGAAAGATCGAAAAAGTGACACGTGGCACTTCATACAAGTTCGCTCTTCTAGAAACTTCTATAATCAGGTCATCTTGGAAGATTGTGCATAACTCTTCCTTGAAAAATCCAATTTGGATCAAACTGGTTGCATTGGAAAGAGGATGCAGAGGGCTACTCCAGGTCACAATTGCAGAACTGGATGATCCAAAATTACAGAGATACATCAGATTGAATATCAAGCTCCTACAAAGTGAAAAAAGGTGTGTAATTTTTTAAAAAAAATTTAATAAGCTTGGTTTGAAAAAATAGTTTGAAGGAATTCAAAGGGCATAGTAAAGAATTATTATCGATAATTGATGCCTCGAGGTAATAAAATGCAAACACCTAGTAAGCAACCTGAAAGCTATAGCATGACTCATGAAGAAGAGGAAGAAATGCAACATGATATAATCAAAATTACGAGACCAAGTGCAACAAGTGTCACTTGCACAAAAAGGTGTAGAAGCTAAGATGGATGGTTTAAAGAAAGGCATGGAAGATAAGATGAATGGCATGGACGCTAAAATGGATAGCATGGATGATAAGATGGAAGAATTGAACACAAAATTGAATAAGTTGCTACAAGAAATGGTCACTAATGGTGAAAGGGAAGTAAAGGAAACTCATGATGAGAGCAAAAGAAATGTTAATCATGATTCCATAGACTCTAATGTTGGATCGAAGACCCACCATATTGAAAAAATTGATATGAGGAAGTTTGATGGCAAGGATCCTACAACATGGATATTACAGATGGAGCAATTTTCGATCTCAATAATGTGCAAAACACACAAAAGGTACCTATTGCAACTTTATATTTGGAACCAAATCGATTTGTATGGTATCAATGGCTTTGCTCTCATAAACAATTTATCACTTGGGCAATTTTTACGGAAGAATTGATAGCACATTATGAGGATACAAAAAGCAACACTTTTTTTAGCCAATTG